>BMAO01001928.1:0-114317 GCA_019973975.1 Trichonephila clavata
TATGCAGCATAAATATTTTACAGAAGTTAAAAGTCCTGTATTTAAAGAATACATTCAATACATTCATACACAATCTTACGCATCTCTTCTTCCCAATAGCAGATCATCCTTTCTGAACGTAGCAAGGTCACGTGTTAAGCGAAAGATGTGGACGGTTAACAACCGAAGCGGTTGGTCTTTTGTCCACTTAAGGGAATAAAAACAATAAAAATGTCTTTTCGTCTGAGGAACCTGAAAACACTAAGAAGGGATTGCTCAAGGGGCTTCGTTACAGGGGAGATACGCAGAGGCAACACAACGCAAAACCTGTAAGCTCCAACCTGTTTGTTACAGAACTGCTCATGATAGTGAGTGTTCGAATGGTCGAGACAGTCAGATTCCTCTTTGGGATCACACAAAAATGCCCAAGGAATTGTACGATTCATAGTTTACTAGAAAGGTACGGTAGACGAGGAGGAAGGATGCTTGATGGTTCATGATGGGGCTCCGGCCCCTTTCTGTGCTCTTGTACGTGATTGGCTGTATATGACATCCCTGTAGCTGGATTGGACCCACAAGGCATGTGGGTCTCGTTATATAGACGAAGCGATCACCAGATCTCACACAGTTGGATTTTTTTCTTATATTTCGATCTCAAGGAATTGGAATATTGGGACGGAAGGGACTTAGGTGCTCGTGTGCAAGCTGCTTGTAATTCTGTGCGACGTGTGAAATGATACAATCCACGGCGCGCTCAAGCATGCCTCGATATGCAAGGTGGACATTTTGAGCATCTATCTTTTTAAATACAGTTTTAAATACATACTCTGTTTTACGAAGTCGGTAAATCCCGAAAAAAAGTTCTTTATATGGAAAACTCGTGAAACATAGATTCATTTTTTAATATACTTTAAAAACCACATGAAAGAAATTTTAAATTCACAAAGATTTAAAAAGTAATTATTAACATTTTTTAAAAAAAATTAATATCTATTCATTTTTTATATTTTACCCATTAAATAGAAATTAACAAAGCAAGAAAAAAAAACATTGTCCAGGAATACACTATATTTTCAACTTTAAAAAATAATTTTGTGTTAAAATTAATGAATTCTTTAACGATATTTTCTAATTTCAAGCCTAAGAGTACTTTTAAAACGTACATTATCTTATAACCAGTAGTTTTAAGCGTACACTACCACACACATCCTTAAATTTAATTACTGATAAAATTTGTTAGTTTTATTTGAGTTTTTTTGAAAAAATTATCGCCATTTTATTGCTGTAGGTGAGTTAGGCACCTGGGGTAACACCACTTTAAGGGAATTGATCACCATAAAATGTGCTACATAATTTGAAAAATATCCAGAAATGTTTTAAAGTAGGGAGAAAAAAATCGAATCACAAGAGAGAAAAGTTCGTTATGTAGAAAATGCTTTTCGCTATTTGGAGGTTATTTTACGAAGAAAATAATAAAATAATCTTGGTTCCAGGAAAAAGTTCATAAAATAGAGAAATTTGATATATAGAGGCTCGTTACATGGAGGTTCGACCACATTTGCAAATACTGCTGTTGATATTTATAGTACGGTGCTTTATCTTTGCACCGGCTGTGACGTCAAACTTTGTTCTTCTTGTAAACTATGGATAGTACAGGTACAGTTCTTCAGGGATTTTTAGTGTACTCACAATAAGGAATCTGGTAATCAGAGTTTAGAGGCTCTTTTGCTGACACCTGTTGTAAACGAATTATCTGAACTTCTCCTCTTTCATATCCTCTCCTTTAAAAAACATATAAACAGCGTGGGACACGTACGTAGAATCGGCTTTATCTGTTTTAAATGTTACCTGAAACCTCCCCAGTAGCACCTGTCTCTTTCTCAGCGAGCTGCATCTATAACTCAAGGAATTCTTCTTTACATATATTAATTTTACTGTAGCAAAAAATATCTTATTTTCTGATATAGCGTCTTTTTTTAAGTTTTATTACTGTAAATCTATTGAGAATAAGTTTTAAACTTCATGAAATCAAGAAATTTCAACAAGTAATTATCGGCAGAATTTTTCATCACCTGAAAAATCTAAAAAGTTTCCGAGTGCTGATCATCATCAGTACAATAGATATTACTATTTATATAGGATATCTTTAAATTAGCACCCAAGCTCTGCACACCTAGATTCCTCGTTGAAAGTGCTTAAAAATGGCCCGTAGAACAGTACATCTGCGATCCATAATTTACGAGAAAAATACTAAAAACAAAGTATGACGTCACAGCCGTATTGGACACATTGTAATGATGGTTGGGTTTCCCCAACCATCAATGTACGAGAGTTAACAGAAAAACTAGCCATAATCAAAACAACACAATTTATTTGCAAGTTTCGACAACCTAACAAACTTGAATAACCAAGATTAGGAATTGCACCGTACTCTAACTAAAAGTAGCAAGAGCGAGGAAGACGATATAAGTTAATTTAGTAAAAATTTAATAACTTATTTTAAGCCAACGCTAATCCGATTCAAATATCAAATTGACCAATCGTCAATTATAAATATTAAGCAGATGAGATTTACTGCACACCTTCGTCTAGCTTTCTATTATATTACGTTAATCCTCACTGCTATCCTTTAGCTTCTAACCTCCCACTCTTTCTTGAACCCGAAAGCAAAGACTTAAATACACGATATAATTTGCATATACCGCGTCTTCTTCTTCGGGAGAAAGTTTTCAATTAAATAATATTTAAAGAAAGGAATTCCTCAAGAGAATTAATAGGAGGAACGCTGATAGACCTGTTACAACATCAACAG
The DNA here is from genome assembly GCA_019973975.1 of Trichonephila clavata. Lineage (NCBI taxonomy): Eukaryota > Metazoa > Arthropoda > Arachnida > Araneae > Nephilidae > Trichonephila > Trichonephila clavata. The sequence continues at coordinate 2,792 of BMAO01001928.1, forward strand.
CTGTATTTGCAGATTTTTAAAAAGGCAGATGTTCAAATTGTCTACCTTGCATATCGAGGCAGACTTGAGCGCGCCGTGAAATAGATGAGTGTACACGTCCAGCGCGGTATCCACCGAAGTACAAGCAGCATGCAGATGAGCAACAAAGTTCATTTGTTTTGACACTGCGTCTCGACACAAAAATTCATTGAGATTGCCTCGTAGGAAAAAATCCAATGGTATGAGATCTGGTGATCATGATGGCCATGGAACTGGATCCCATCTCCAGTCCAGCGGGTAGGGTATGCCATACCCAGCCAACAACGCATAGGAGCACAGAAATACTCCGGAGCCTCATCATGAATCATCATTCATTCATCATAATTTATCGTCTCCCCCCCCCCCTCGTGAGCTGTGAATCGTACAGGTACAGTTCTTTGGGCATTTTTATGTACTCCCAACGAGGAATCTAGGTGTGTAGAGTTTTGGTGGTAATTTCCGGACACCCAGTATATATATATATATGTTTTTTTTCTATCTTTTCTGTTAAATTTAAAGCAGATGACTCAGATAATTCAAGTGCATTCATTAAACTCTTAACAAAGATTGTAATTACTTTCAATAATTAGAGTTGTTTTTAGTTTTGATACATAATCATAACAAAGCTTGACACTATTCTCGACAGTGTTCCTTCCCCCGCTTTTTCTGTCAATGTTTTGCACTCTTGTGTAATTTAATTGTGTGTTTTGTAACAGATGATCTAGTTTCAAAAGAGTTGCTTTTGTTCTTATTAATCATACTTAAATATCCTTTTACACAATACATATGCGCACACATATAATAATAATTATCTCTTAACCAGTTAGATTTCAAATAAAGAATAGTTTTGAAATACAAAGTTTGTAAGATTTTTCTTCTTTATTTGAATATCTTTGCATTTTGCATTATTTATTGGTCGTGAAATATACTTTTTTTTATGAATAAGGGAAAGGGGCACCCCCCTGTCTGCCTAACAACGGACCAAACCCCTATGTGACTGATTCTTTTCAGTTAAATTCAACTTTTTACGACCTATTTTTCTGACTATACCTTATGTAAAAATAAATTCATTAGAGCATCACAAAAAACTTTTTTTTTTATTTATAGAAAGAGATTAAATAATTTTGAAAAAATATTCCTTTTGGGATTAAAAACTGTTTAAAAATTTGTTTTAAGTTTTAAAACTATTTTAAATTTTATGAGAAATCTTTTATGATGCTTTTTTAATTTTTTTATCTCGACCTCGGCATGTAAAATATGCATTTTAAACATGAGTTCAAACCTGTAAATTACGTTCGTATACCCAAATTTTCCATTTTATAAACAATTCCTAATTTGTAAAAAATGTCTTAGAACGCGCAATTAATTTCACTTTTCCACAAAAAATGCCATATGGATAAAAATCTTCTTTTAAAAAAAGAACGATATAAAAAAATTAAAAAATTTACAGTTTTAACAATTTTTATTTAGGTTCGTTTTACCTTTCAATTGATTTTTTCGATACCTTTTTGAAAATCAAGGGGAAAAACGTTTTTTAAATAAGTAAAATGACGCTAAATGCTTTGATTTTAACACAGATCAAAATGATAAATGTGGAAAATTCGTTTTTATTTTATACTTTACTATTCAAAAGAATTCCACGAGTCAAAAGTTCAATTTCTTTTGAGATATGGGAGCTTATTCTTTTCAGATCTGCAATTTTTCGAAAGAAAAAACAGATAGAAATCGTAAATCATCTTGAAAAACATCTAAATTTTTATTTTAAAATGGAATTGTCGTGAATATAAATCAGATTGTTTGTTCCAGGTATATTCGTGAACTGAATTTTCTTCTCCTTCGAACTTTTGCGTTCAAATTTTGCTAATACTTTCCATATTTCTCGTCAAAATTGCATTTACGTGCAAAACTCTCTTTTCTATGCTTAAGGAAACATGCTTTTTTGGTGGCGAATTTGTTTCGTAAAAAAATATAGATCCATGTAAAAAAAAGAGAAACATATTTCAGACTGAATAAGTTTGCATATTGTTGTTTGCAGTTCTTATAAGTTTGATGCTTTATTTCGACTCGCACATTTTTTTAAAAAATAAAAGAACTTCAACTATAGCATATTCCTTAGATAAAAATATTGTAAATCGTTTTACTTTAAGAAGTTTTTTAGAGGACCTTAACTTATTTACTTGGGCTAACTCATCATTTTCAGTTTTAGAGTAATATGTCTATTCTACGTTTTTTAATTCTTCGATAGGCAGACGATAAAGATTAATTCATATAAAACTTTAAATGAAAGATAATGTGTAAAATCTATTAATACAGGGTGATGCTGTAAAACAGTAACAGTCAAAAACAGGCTACACCTCAGTAAACCGTGAGTTCTTAAGTTTAATTAAGTATAAGTTTGATTAAAAGTTAAGTTTGAAGTAAGAATACATCTTAAGTTTTCTTAAGTAAGAGGTATTCTTTAAGTTTGTGTTATTCCTCTAACGGAAGTAACGCAGGCAATAGCCTTAGTGCGAGATTTCCCTAAATGTGTTCTGTGCAGTATCCAGAAATAAAGTATTCGTCCACTTCTTTTTTATTTTGCTTTTTTTAACTCGCTTTCTTGTATGTTTGTCCGGTGGAATTTTGTAATTGATTTTAAACTAACTTCTCGATGAGCTAGAGACTTTAAATTTGGACCATAGCTCAGAAATGGATGACAATACATAAAAATGTGAAAAAATCATGGTACATTAAAATTTTTTTATTTGTAAATTTTATTTCAAGAGAAAACTGTTACGGGAGTCACTTTTTTAAAAATATATTTTGGTTGATGCCCCAATTGCAGGACGATATTGGCACAATTTCATTCTTCATCTGGATAGTGTGACACGGTCTAAGGGCGAGATTATCTCAATGAACATTTCCCTCACCAATGGATTGGATGAGCTGCAAACTGCAACTTGCCACTTTAGTGGCCGCGGTAGCCTAGTGGTCAAGCTAACTGATTCGAGGCAGGCGTGTCAAGAGTTTGATACTATTATCACTGAAGACCCACCGTGTAGGGAGCGATGCACGTTGAATCTCCCGAGAGCTCAAATGTCCTCTCCGTTGGTGAGGTGTGGTAGTTAGGAAAGGGGTGTGACAGTTCAGGTGTCGCTCGCGTCACTTGACCATGATTCAAAATTAGGAGGTCCGTCACCAAAAGCCCCCGTGCATCTGAATAGTGCGACGTTAATACTCACTCATTCCCGCAACATACCACTTACTCAATGGGCACTCAGAAGTTCTGGCTTAACACCATGTGATATCTTTCTGTGGAGGTACACAAGGGACAAGGTAATTGGTCCTTTCCTTTCTGTTGATTTAGCGGAGCTGAATCCTCTTATCACAGCTGCTATCGACAGACTAGATCCAGATGCATTAATACGCGTTTGGGAGGAAATGGATTCGATGTGTCTCGTGTGACTTAGCGTTCCCTCATAGAAAATCTGTGACTGTCTCTAACAAAACGTAAAATGATCCTATACAATTCTAATACTGGTAACATATAATATTTTATATTGATCCTGATTTACAGCGCCTTGAAATTGTGTACTTCTAACACCCCAATTTCAAAACAAGTCGCGGTGTTTTCTTATCAGTAACATCTTTTTCTTTTTTGACATTAATTAACACTTTTAACGTTTTTTTATGTGTGTATTGTGCATTGTCACCAATAAAGTTTTCTTGGTGAGATTTGCGCCTTCGAAATGGAAATGTTCTATATTAATGGAAAAGACCATACTTTTACTTAAAAAGAAAATGTTTTAATTTTTTACACCACATTTACAAATAAATTTAAATGTCGTGGGAATAACTATAATTCCTACATATGGTAATGTGGATATAAAATAAGACGACAGTTATTTTGCTTATTAAATTCAAGATGTAGCTATAATAACATTGGGCGAATTTTAACCGTCTACTTTCTGTGTGTTCTAATGATTTTGCAAGTATTTCGAAGAGAGAGGAAATGTAATTAAATTTTCATCCCTAAAGCCTCGAGGCGCAAACAAAGGAATTCGAATTTTAGACTCGGCTCAAATGTCAGCTCAAAATAATTACTTTCTGTATTGAACTCTGTGTTTTTTAAGCCCTTTTAATTCCTTTTCATTGATCGATGAAGCAAACAATGGGAGGAGAACGTGGGAAGAAGATCAAAAGCGAAAGGAGAGACGAAAAAAGGATGTTTTTAAATTTTCTATAGTTAAAGAGAAAAGGGATTTACTTTAATACCTCTTGAAAATTTCTCTTCCAAACATTAAAAAGAAAAATAAATACGTCCTTTTTATCATATTAGCATATCAAGCGGTGCAAATAAATTGAAGTGAAAAAGGAATTTTTCTTACTTATCGCACTATTAATATTAATTTTGTTTTGTGTGAAAATAAAAAGGTTTAAGTAATGGTAATGTACCCACACGCATACGTGATCTTTATTATGAAAATAAAATCTACCATAAAAGGATTCAAGATATTGATTTAAATTTCGAAATATATTTCTTCAATAGCTTTTTATAGCTAAATTATATTTATAAAGTCAGATTTTAATTATAACGAAAAAAAGAAATCATGACTTGGTTATTTCTTTTATGCAATTTGTTGATTAAATTCTCTTACCACTCGAACATTTTTTTTTTTAAAAAATGGGATGGTTTTGTAAATTTTATTTTTATTATTTCCAAAGTCTTTTTTTTGTTTTGTTGTTACGATTAAAAGATTGAGAAATATCATGCTTTTGCCTAAATGATTTAATAGTTAATATATTTATCAATGCATTTTAATACTTCTATATTTACAAGGCTAGATTTTGAGGATATTTGTTTTTATCGCATACATTTTAGATCTCGATCTTTGCTAATTAGTGTAAGAATTCCCATTTTGTCTTCTTGATTGAAAATATTCGTGTTTATTTACTTATTCTTTGCCATTTTGAAATTTTAGAAAATGTTTTTATAGTATTTTCTGATTACATACATACATACATATATATATATATATTTCAAAGCATTAGAAACATTTATCTCTTTAATTTGTAATGCCTGTCGGTTCCTGCTTCCCTCTGAAACTCCTTGTCTACCCTCGGACCCGGCTAGGTGTGTGGGAGAAACTGAATTATCAGTAGACATGATTCACTCTAATTATTTTATTGTCACCAAAATATTAAGCAGAGACAATAATAATCTAATTAAGATAACAGATCAGATAGCAGATCGTGGAGGTGAGACTCGTTAGCCTGGGGATAATAATACGGACCCTCAACTAATTCCACGATAGCTTAAACAAGCTCAATGTAAACTACGCCACGCACTAATAAGCTAAACTTCTATTTAAATAAGGATCACTATACCTGTACTTTTATAAAGTCAAGTCCTACACTTGAGTCCTTGAAGGCGATCCTTATCCGGATTTAATCACCGTCGATTGATCATCTCTCAAAAATCTTCAATTGATAAATTCCGATTATCCTTAATCATTTCACGATTCTTCACTCTCCAACTAACCAACTAAATCGCCAACTAACTTCGTAAACTCGCGAATACAGAATTTATATAATATACATAATTTGTATAATCACGCTTTCTTCACTCGGTGAAAGTTGGTTGAATTAATTATTTTCCTTAAAGAGTCCTGAAGGGGTTAGTAGAGCTGCGTATAGATTCGTCACAAATTGTAAAAATTTTCCCCACTTCTTTAAAATGTGTCTATTGAATTACGAAAATCTTAGAATCAATCGTGAATCAACTGTGCATTGTATATGTATACGAGAATCTATCCGAGAATATTTTATATATTTAAGTGATAGGTCAACGCGGTGGCAAAGAGGTAGCGTGCCGGACTAGTAAGCCCAAGGTTTCGGATTCGATCCCGGTCGGAGTCGATTGATCTTCTGGATGTGAATATCGTAAATACGCGATTATGTGGCATGCAAAAAATCCCTTGAGTATCAATTTGGCTTTGGTACTCTCGACAAAATTAAATCACGGCGATATTTATCATCCGACGAGAGCTTGAGTTGAATAAATACAAGGGTTAAAAATTTAGAAGCAGATAAAAACAGATAGTGCCACCAATGAAATGGCTCTCCCATTTGGAGACTTGAAGTGTCTGCAAAGACTTAGCTGTCGAAATGCAGACAATTTAAGTTATGAGAAGAATTGATTATAAAATAGAGATTAACATGTTGTTATTGAGTTATAAATTTATCCATTCATATCAACACATACATATTAATAAAAAAATTTATTTAATGTTCATACTAATAATGGGATGATAATGGGAGCGTAACAAATTTTTTTTTTCCAACCATTAATGAGAGACTGTCCTGCCATCATTTTTATACCAATAACAAAATAACACAATTTCTAACTGGTCATGGCAATTTTAAAAAATACTTGAACAAATGTAATTTAGTTCCGTCATCTTCCTGTGATTGCGATATTGGTGGCGAGGAAAATGTGGAGCATGTGCTCCTTCTGTGTTCCAAGTTTGAAAGAGAACGGAATGTATATCCTAAGACTGGCATTCAAGGGACTTAATGTAAATTGGCCTCCGAATCTTCCTCAACTGGTTTCCACCAGACGTACTTTTAAAAAGTTCAGTGAGTTTGTTATGAGTATTTGTAATTCTACCTAACTTCAAGATATTGTTTTATTTTATTTTTTTAAAAAAAATTCTTTCTTTTTTTTTTTTTATTCCTTTGTATTGTGTGCTTAACACTTATTTCTGTAAGCCCTGTGTGATACTTTGTGGTGCACGGGGATTTTATCATTGTTTTCAATAAAATAAAAAAAAATGTTCACACTATAATTTTTATATAAATTATAAGCCATCCTAGGTCCTTTGTTAAAGTTTTTTGGTATTTCGTGGAATTTTTTAAGCTTATTTCTATTAAAAATCCTTTATTATAATATAAATTTTATCATTTGATTGCAATTAGCTCAAAATAAACTTAATTACGTTATTAATATAAATATAAAAAGAGTTAACTGTTTTTTAATACCCATTAAATTGGGATGTATGCTTACAACATCTAAGAACGATTGTTAATTCAAGAAAGCTGAAATGTGTGTGTGGAAGAAGATTTAAAAATTGGCATTTTTTTAATAATCTTTAAAAATGGCGTAGGATGAAAAAAATCATTAAAAGTAAATAAAGGAGCGAAGGAGTACAAAAAGAAATATTTCAAACTTCCAGGAAGGCAACAGTTTTCCTGGCTTCATTATCATGTAACGAGTTTTCCCCCTTAAAACCAACTTAGAGATTTCCTTTGATGTTTTGACTAAGTTTAACTGCCACCTTGTTGGGAAGGTAACGTGATATTTAAATGAGAGTGATTATACTGAGTGAATTGAAGTAGGGTTAAAAAAGGATAGAAAAGGAGTGATAATTATGTAGTGACAACCATGATTAAGTTAAGTAAATATTAAATACTAAGATATAAATTAATTCAAACTAACATTTAACTTATTACAGATGCATGACTTAAGATATTTAATATACTGTAATCATTTTCTATAAATATTTATATTATAAATTTAAATAGTATAATGTTTTTATCACTATATTTATTATCTCAAAATAGATGTGTTATAAATAATTGAGTACTATATTTCTTTTTATGTTTTGGCTATTATTTTTTAGTAACAGAAACTTGACTTTTACAATATATGTGAAATTCTTTCCAGATATTGCGTTGGTTTTTATTATTAGTTTTAATAAGGCTTAAGTATTCAGGATAAAAAAAATCTTTGGTAAAAGCCTTGGTATTTTTGTGAAAAAAGTTACTAGATTATCAATATACTCCTACAGATTAAAATAATTTATTTTTCTGTAATTGATTAATTAATATTTATTTATTTATGTAACTAATTATTGAATATATTTATTATTAAACATTAAATATATTCTTTTATATTATCCTTTTTTATCTTTAATTGAATTATATAATAAACTCAACGTTTTAATTCAGAAATTTAATAAAAAAATCAAAGAAATTAAGGATGAAAGATCAAACTCCAGGACTCGGAATTGTTATTATTATTGTTTTAAAAAATATCAATCTACATTAACAAGTTGTCAATCAAAAGCGTAAAAAGAAAATGGACCCTTAAAGGAATTTACATAGAAAAAAAAATATTTCTTAAACAATTTTTATTTTTTTATAACTGGAAATGTATTCGTCATTTTTGTAATTTTTATTGTACGATTTCTTACTTCATTTATCTCTTCATATTTTTAAGATATCTTTTCTTGTAGAATTAATTATACATTTAGTTTCTCTGAAATTTAAATATAACTTAAATCTTTTCGACATTTAATGTATGTTCTACTTTCCACCAAAATCCCATCGCACAGTCTTTTTTGTTAGTAGATGATTCATTGATATATAAATGGAGTTTCCTCCAATAAACAATAAATGTAAAAACAATAAATGTTGACATCCCTGTATATGTATCTCTTTTGATCTGTTTTCTTTTCGGTCTTTTCGTAGTTGCGTCATTCCTAATTTAGAAGAAAAACGGAATAGCACAAATCATTTCTTCCAAATACTTTTAGCAATTTATAACCTTTTATTATTCTTCTATCCTCGACGGAAAAGCTTAGAGAAGCGTATTTATTGAATACATAATTTACTGTAGTATGTAAGATACACTAACTGACATTGAGAATGAAGAGTCAAGAAGTGAATAGAAAATTATGCAAGTTTCGGTGTAAAGGCACTTCATCGATTAACACAAATTATGTAAAATGCACAGACATGACGTTATTTCTGATAGGAAAATTGGTACTTACACACTATCGCAACAATCGCTAACTCTATTAATAACTCGCCAGGTTGGCAACCCCGATTTACTAGTTGTCGTACGCGCTGAATTGGCAACCAGGTGCTTCGTTTCATATAATGTCGTCAATAGATTGTGATAAAATACATAAGTATTGGAAAATCATTATAAAAGTGTTTTGTTCTTGTCTCAGAGGATACATTAATAGCAGAGAAAGCCAGGTCACCAGAGACACCGAGACGTTTCCAGCTCAGATGATTTTACGAGGGACATGATGATTGAACTGAGAAAGACAGGTTGATCCACGTATCAAGTGTAAACTGACATTCACTAGACGCATTCAAGGAGTACTGTCTGAGGAATATGGAAATGTGACAAGTTTGAGTTGTTCTGGTGCGATTAAAGCATCTTCAGAAAATATAGATGGACGCATCCCCTTACAAGCATTAGCAGCACCGCAAGTAGCTTCTTCAACCACTTTGTAATATGTGCAAGACACCTTTGATGTTTGCTGTTTTCTTAGGGACCAGAAATATTACCTTCGATAAATTGTTAGTGACATGTGAAGAGAAATTGAAATGAAAGTATTAATTGAAATAGATGGCACAACTCACCCCTGATGATCGAGGAAAATTCCTTGAAAAACGTAAAATAGTGGTGCTTCGAGACCTCTGCAATTGTTTGATGCTATATACTGTCCGTGATGTGTATAGTGGGAACTTAGAATTAAAAAATAATTTTTTTTGTTCACTAACATTTGGTTAATTTATCTGAAAATCATGTGACGGATCTGTACCCGGCCTTCACACTAATCCTCTTGGGGAATCTTTAGGCTAGCATTCGCCTTAATTAACAGCCATCCATCTCAAGAAGAAACCCTGATATGGAGATTAGTTTGTCTACATAAATTCAGAATTTTGTAATTGTAAGATAGAAGGGGCGGAGAAACTGTTGCGGCGTGACGAAGGTGAGATTTAATTGATTTTCACAACTTGAGTTAAGAACGGAGTCTGCCACTATACTAAATTAGTGGATCGGGAGTTTATAGTCTAAGATAGATTAGGTTAAATTAAACTGATTACTTGAGCTTGTTCACTGAGGGTTTATTGCTTTCTTTATATCACTCCTAGGGCATCCTCTTATCGTTTAACTTGTGGTTGATTTTGTGCTTGAATAATAATAAAATAATTATTATGGAATTTCAGGGCATGCTTTGTTTTCCCCCATCGTGGTTTAAGGGCCCTCACGTACGATAGCAGGTCACTCCTCTTTCATATTCAGTGTACTGTAACTATCCAACAATTCGTAGAGGATGTGCAACGGCCGGTGACAATCCTCTTCTTTTGAGAGGTGTCTAATGCCCTTTACGAGCACCATATGCCGCCCATCCGGTTTTGTGATTAGCGACGCTCTGACTTCTGTACCGTAGGGTCTGGTTTTGAATCCTTTAAAAGGCATGGCTGTTTGCAAATCCATAGTGCCTTTGAGGCATGGGGATACTCTACATAGCCATCGAGCCACAATATCTCTCTTCAGATTGGTGGAAAGGAAGAGAAGTGAGAGTTCCCTGACCACCCCCTGGGTTTTCTACCTTAAAATTGGGGTAGAATCGAGCCAAATCGCACTGTCACCTGCATGGTGCTCAAAGCTACGGATAAAGACAGGCATACAACTAACCCCTTGCCACGATGAATTTCGTGAACCTTGATCTGATGTTACTGTCATTCAGGTGGCATAAGTAACAATAAAACGAGCAGCACAATGCTCGACCGCACACTGCACAAGAGTGCTCTGCAAAATGTACAGATGCTTTCAAAGCTAACATTCTCCTCTGGTCTCTCACCAATTGAACCTGTTTGAGTCGTAATTGGATATTGCTTGTATGCCCTGCTAACACACTGTCGGAGAGACAAACAATGAGGAATGTTGATAGGAATGGGGAGCCATTCCTTAAGACGTGATCTGCATATTGTTATTACCAAACTATCTACTATCTAACATTGTCTCCCCCCCCCCCTGTGGCTCTTCAACCTACAGAGCTGATGTTGTTCTCCCTCTGTATTTCGAGTACCATTTCAAAAAAAATAAACACTACTTATTCTTCGTATAGCCTTACTACTGATTGTATTACTCTCTTTCTGTTTGCCCACTTGGTTCACTTCCTGGTTATTACATTTTGATGATGTATTTTCAATGTTACAAAGCTATGTTAGTCTTAGAGATCTTTTTTACTACCTAAACAATGAAATTATTAACAATTATTTAAAGTAGTTAAAAAAACATTTATTTTACGCATATAAATTGAGAAAATTTTCTGGATAGGAATGCGTAATTTTTTACAAAGCCTAAAATGGTTTGATATTAAAGAAGTAATATGTGTTTATTTTTTTTCTTTCCTGTCTTTTTTTCTTCTTGGTATACTGACAAGAATGAATCTCTAATGTGGATAATATTTACTCTCTGTACTAAGTCCAGTAACAATTTAACTAAGGATTTCATAAAATAAAAAAAAAACATATAGCATATGGTTTGTGCTGTGTGTGTAACTTTTGTTCAATACATCACTAATGTTTCAGAATAATTAGCAAGAGTGATGGGTTAAATAATAAAATTTATTTTTTGAATATACTCTTCGACTATTTGTTATATATTTTTAAGTGTTTGTATAAGGATTATGTTTGTGATTTTTTTAAAGATTAAAATAATGAGATAATAAAGGATGAAAGATTATTAGAATGTCATTACTTTAAATTAGAAACCATTTTATTTTCATGATGCATTGAGGAATAAATTTTAAAATCAGGCTCATTGTCTCCCTTGAATGAAATAATGCATTTTTTTATATATATCCAGCATATATGTAATATTATAAACTTCAAACAAAACATTAAGTATATTATCAATTTATAGAATCTACCATAAAGAACTATTGAACTTTCAAAGCTCATTTATTCTTTGCAACAACAAGAAAAACGAGAATGAACGCATAATTAAATTATTTACTAATCCAGTTACATTGTATTATCCCCTTTGCAGCAATATTAGATTAATCTGCTTTCAATTTGTGAATGTTTTGTATTGAAAATAAGTGAAAGAAAACTTACAAAAAAAAATTACAAAAAACTCATTAACAAACAATGTAGTTTTTATTTCCAAAGAACAAAGAATCTTTTGTTTGGATTCCTTGGAAACTCTTTCTCTGGATCTCTCTCTCTCTCTAGTCTTTGTGTGTTTAGTCAAACTTTTAGAAACTGTTGCTTAGAATTAGCAGGTTTTCTTTAATAAATATTTATATTGACAAAAATTAATTTCTTGTATGTTTTTGAATAGAATCGGCCCACACAGTTTCGACAAGAACAATGTATCCTTTGTTTCGAAGTGATAAAAACTTAGCATAATTCATAACCCAGATAAAAGTAATGAGGTTTCCCAATTATGGAAAAATATCAATATAACAGGAAAAAATTCTTTGCTTATGTGACCAAATACATTTAGTTAAGGCGGCGACACAAAAACCTTGAACAACGGTCGGATCGTTCAATATTTTCTTTCAAAGTTGAAACAAATTTTTAATTTGAAAAGACAATGTTTATCTTTAATTTTTAAATATTCGACATGTTCATTAAATCTAAGTAGTAATTGTTATGTGTATATGAACAAATAAATGAATCATTCGTAAGTTAAACATATAGAACTGTTCTACCAGAGATAAAAGAAACTTTTAATAGTAAAATTATTACGTAAAATGCGTGGGTTGTGAAAAATTCCCACTCGCTTTAAAAATTAGAATTTTCTCTTTATCTACTTGTACAATTAATTTTCTAACCCATAAAAATTTATATAGCAATTATGTTCAAATAAATTATAATGTACATCACATACTCTTAAATGGCAAAAGTCATGGGATAGCAATATATAAATATCGAATGGCATTATCATCAGGAAGAAATTTATTAATGAACATTTGTCAAGATTTTTATTTATACTCAAGATTCACGTGAAAAATTTTCTGACGTGATTACAGACGACACGATGGAAATAAGTAGACTTAGAACACGGAATGCTATATAGATGGAAATAGATTCATAGCACGTTTCATTTATGAAAATTGTTAGGAAATTTAACATTCCTCGATCCCTAGCGTAAAGAGTGTGCAGAGAGAATATATAATTTCAGACATTACCTCCCACCATGGGCAACGCAGTGACCAACCGTGTCTACTTAATGAGCAAGACCAGCGACTTCTCTCTCTCTGCTTAGAGGAGCCAGTGCTACCTGACAAACATCACTGAATCAATTAACAGAAATAATCAATATGGGATGTATGAGAGATGTGCTAGAGAGGATAGTACAACGAAATTTGATGATGACGGGATATGGCAGCTGAAAACTGACTCGGGTGCTTTCACTAATAACATGTCATCTGCTGCAAAGCACTTCTGGAAGGCTTGTGGAAACATATTGATTGGCTGCATCTGTTCTGCTGGGATATATCGGGTAGACCCTGGATGACTGGAAAAGAGTTGCTTTGTCAGATGATACACGATTCTAGTTTCTTGAACTTTTAAATGTATTTGTGTGTATATTATTTTTTTATTATAAGAATTAGATTTGATTTTAATTTAAGTCGTCCTCTGAAGCAACACGAGAGATATTGGCGATGAATATCGCAATTTTCAACCACTGTCCAGTGGTAAGAATGCTACCTCCTCTCCAGCCATCTTCTTCAAACTTCCTCACCACGAAAACGGGAGGAATTTGAGTTTAGACAAACTTAACGTGCTTCATCCCCACTACTTGGCGAGTCTCCAGTGGCTCCAGGTTTCGAATCCGCGACTCGACAACGCCGGCCGTTGACCGGTGGCCACGGTAGCCAAGTGGTCAAGGCATCGGACCATGGCTAGCGTGTCATGAGTTCGAGACCAGTACCACTGAAGATCCGCCGTGTAGGGGAGAGATGCACGTTAAATCTGTCGAGAGCTCAAACGTCCTCCCGTTGGTATGGTGTGGTGTGGTGTGGTAGTTAGGAGAGGGGGTGCCAGATCAGATGTCGTCTGCGTCACTTGACCATGGTTCAAAATTACGCGGTCCGTCGCCAAAAGCCCTTGTGTAGCTGAACAGTGCGACTTTAATATTCACTCACTCACTCACTGACCATGACTACTTGGCTACCGTGGCCACAATTAGACTTAGATAGCTAATATTTATAATAATATTATTTTAGTTGAAAAGAATTACCTAATTAAAGTAGCAATTTACGCAATTAGTTTTTTGATCAAAGCCATGGAATCAGAATTTCATTACATTAATAAGACTTAAGTCACTGCCTGTATTCATTGGCTGTTTTTTGCATCACAAATCCTCTACATCAACGGACTGATTTATTTGGTGATATATCTCACATTTCTGAGGCGCTTCTAGATGATGATGACATTGTAGATAACTTCTAAATTTTCAATCTTATATATTCTATCATTATTATTATTATTATTATACCCAAGAATCCATTGCTATCAAATAAGGTCTCGAAGAGTTCATACAAGTAAAACAAAGAAAAAGTTTCATTTGAAAGATTTACTCGAATTATACGTATAAAACTCTCTAACTAAAGTAAAGCTGGTTACACTCACTCTATTCCATCAGATATTTTCTTTCCAAACCTATGAGTTTATGTGTGTGTGCGCGTAAAGATTCTATAACTCAATACATTTTTACTTCACTGCTTCAAGTTGTTAATATTGGGTTTTGCAAAGTTCAAATTTCTTACACAAGAGGGACAATCAAAGACGTAATGTGCTCAATTTCTAATAGCATCACAAGGACTGCAAGGAATATTTTTATTTCTAAAAATTTAAGTATGATGGATAAAATCAATCAATGAATAGGAAAAGAATTAATCGCTTGTAATTTAATGTTTGTTGTAAGTAAGAACCGTTTAGTGTGATTTCCTGCACCAGAATCATGAAAATATACATTTCAGTCATCAAGAAGTTGTCTCTTGTGTATTCCTTTCAGGAAAGTGTGAGAAGCTCATTTTGGGGGAAATGAACTTCTAGATCGTTCCCTTAAAAATTGCCAGTTTGGCGAAACCTACTATATTATATTGTGCAATATATTGATATAAATATCAACAAGGTTATTAATTTGAGAATCATCTCTTTTAATTTGATGTAAGTAGCATGACTTGTATATACAACCTCTGACAATAAAATTCGGTGAATAGTTCTATAACATTAACGTAGATGAAATACTAACGAAAGTTAGCTTACTGTCCTTCAAAAAAGTCACCTCTCATAAGTGTGGACCACTGAGATCTGCTATACATGTCCTGGAAACTTTGCAAGAAGTCTTCGTTTGAGATGGATTTCAAAAGCTTTGTCACGTTTTGTTGGATGTTAGGAATATCGTCAATATCGATAACTCGTTTTTCTCATCTCTAAATTCTGGGTAACGATTTGTCGCACGGATTCACGGTTAATTTGCAGTTCATCAGCTATTATGTGCGCTCAGTTAATTGACGATCTTTAGTGATTAATGTCCTCACTTTCTCAATGTTTTTATCACTGACGGAAATCGTCAGTCATCCTCTACGGGGGATATCAGAAACACTTTCTCTATTTTTCAAAAATAGGCGAACCACTCGTACACACACTTTATGGACAGTGCTTTTGATCTTCATAAACACGTACCATCATGGCCTAAAATTCTTTTGGTGTCTTGCCAAACTTAAAACAAAACTTTAAATTGATCTTTTGTTCGTCCATTTTCCTGTTCTCAGTTAGGAATCAACGTGCTAAACATGCATTTTGCAAAACAAGTCTTACTTAGAACACAAACAACACTCAACTAAACAACGGTGGGGACCAGATGGTCAACACCTGCCAATACGCATGTGCCGCGTTTTGTTAGAACAGTGTTGCCAGATCACCGTTCTGACTTCATTCACCAAACTTTATTGTCAGAGGTTATATTTTCATTGTTTTGGTCGTACGTTTTATAGAAAACAGAGTTTTCTGGAGA
Organism: Trichonephila clavata; assembly: GCA_019973975.1. Taxonomy (NCBI): domain Eukaryota; kingdom Metazoa; phylum Arthropoda; class Arachnida; order Araneae; family Nephilidae; genus Trichonephila; species Trichonephila clavata. Next base: position 18,633 of record BMAO01001928.1, read on the forward strand.
TACGACTTCGCAGACTAATTATACTTAACGTTCAACAGTCGTCTTTATTTTGGAATGACAGATTCAGGTCATGATCCAATGAGTCGCCTAAAAAATAGAGCTCCCGGCCTTAACTGTTATGCCACAACGGCATTTTCATTCGTAGCAGATCTCGTTTACAACCAACCGTTAGATTTTAAGTCCAAGTATTTATATTCCTGTTTTTTGATAAAAATTCTGAATTCAGCATAACTTTTAATTGGTAGATTGTCTATCAAAAAGAGCAGGAAAAGAATGAAACACGTAATATTTAATTAAATTATTCATATGTTTTAAATATTTTGAAATTTTATATATTTAATTCCTGTTTTATATAAGGAGAATGCATGATTTTTTTTTAAACTTACGATTGATAGAATGGCTGTTTCATATCGTAAAATATTTAGTTCTATTTAAATTTCTTTTCTTTATTTTGAACTAATTTTTAATTGACAGTTTAAATGATACAATACATAGAACTGAAAATTCTCTTTTATATTATTGTCTTCTTTAATTCATAACTTAATGCAACTATAATTTATCTGATTACTTAATTTATTTGCTGATATTAAATAGATTGTTGTTTAAGTTATGTTGCTTAAGTTGGCATCATGTGTAATTATTCTAAATAAGCGTTTTTTCAGTTGGAGGAAATAGGCTTATGTAGTTAATTTTTGTTTCTTTTCGAGATATATATTCATATGGAGATCTTTTTGATCATTTGAGTGATTATAAGAATAGAAGATGTTCGTGGAATAATTTTGGGATGCTATTATTCACAATGACAAAACACTCAAAACATACAACTCGAACCGAAGTTAAATAAATATGCACATTATAGATGTACAAACAAACGTAAGTATAGTAGTAAAGATTACAGCGGTGTGAAACATACTAGTAAATAGTTTTATTCTTTTTAATTTTACGCTCATTTCTGCAAGTTTTATTTAAAATATTTAGATTTAAAATCATACTTTTACGGAATTTTGATTTCAGGTTCCATCAAGGTGGCAACTGTTTTCAGATTGATATAAATTGTCGTCTCAAAAAAATAAGCTTAGTTTCCATAACGTAATTAATGATACTGTGTGATACTGTACTGGTTTACCAGAAATATAAGAAATTAAAATAAATTAGTTAGTTTTTTCTCCGTGAAAGACCTTTTTTATTAATACCAAAATCTCAATTTAATGCTCCCTACGACAAAACATATTTTTAATTATTTTCCCCAATTAACCCATATTTTACAACAGCAACATCTTTAAAGAGTTTTATAACATCTCCAAATAATTGAATTTAAAATCTCATTTCCGTAAGTACGTGAGGTATTGCTCAACTCGAGGCATCTAATGAATTTTGTTACCGCAAGAGCACTTAGAAATCTAAGATAATGGCCAATTCTAAACCGAGACTGATGTTCAAAATGTCCTGTTGCGCGAGCCAGTAGAGATCCAGTCTAGACAGCAACCACTGGGTGATTATGGGAGAAAGTTTCTGTAATTTAATTTAGGCCGCACACAAAATTGTTCGCCTCCGAATTAACGTCTGAAGTGTTTCTACTAAGCGACGGGAGCTGCGGCTCACCAAGTTGAAGCTGTTTGCCCATTCCAGACGATTTCAACAAACTTCGGACTTATTTGTCACAACTTGGGATTTCTGAAACATTAACTAGAAAGTTCAGATGGCGGGAAGTGTTTAATATCTGAAATTGCGATTATTGCGCAGTGTAAAGCTTAAAACTTATTTAGTAGGAAATCGGAAATGTGCAATTAACTAATAGATCAGAAATTTGAAATGCAAGCACACTAGAAGTTTATGTCAAGTGATTCTAAGTAAACTGTTGAGTAGAAATTATTTTAAAAATAAGTAATAGTTCTAAGACATCTCTATGAAGCTAAATAATATCCTGTTTTGATATTGTATAAAAATCTTGAACAATTTCATAAAATGATATTGGAGCAATTTTTAGTTCTGCAATTTTTACAAACATTAATGTATATTTATCTGAAACTCAAAATTACAAGGTCCTTCGCCAACAGCCCTCATGTTGCTTTATTGTACGACGTTAATATAACTTCCACTCAACTCACGTTGCATAAAAACAAGATGATATTTTTACGCCAAAAATTTATTCCTTGGAAACTCCCCCCCCCCCCGGGTTTATATTGCTCGACTTTCATCAAATCTCATCATCATAGTAAAAATACTTAGTGAATTTCAAGGTTATGCTTTTTTTCCAAAATTAAAGCTAATACATGCACAACATATAACTCGGAAAGAGCCTGCATCTAAATGCATACAACTACACATACATGTTCTCCTGTCGTGATATTGCTTGGTCATCTAAAGGAAATTCAATATCTAGAGCGTCGGAAGTTATCAAGAAAGAGGAAGGTAAAATAAACACATTACAAGAGCCCTTCCCTCATAAAAGGCAAAATTACAGTGAATGGTAGTCCAAACAACTCCTCTTCTAGTAGCTTTTTATATCCCCGGCTCTTCTTTTATTATTTTCATATCTCTCTTTTGGGAGAGCAATTTTCTGTCGTTGTTTGGCTTAGAACATTATTTTTAAGGAATTCAGCTCCGGAATAGAGTAAGCAGGGAAATTCCGATTCGCTTTTTAATTGGTGCTTAAATAAAACAGTCTGATAAAGAGTAGAAGTTAATTATTATATTAAACACACAAATGATTCTGCAAAAAAGAAAGCATTCAAGGACTTTAAGGATTAGATGAGCAATAAAGATCATATAAGCCGAGTAAAGAAGAAATTATAATTTTCATTTTGTGCATATTTGTTGTACCGGGTATCCATAATTAAACTTGAAATTTGCCGAATATGAGTCTGTTGCAAAAAATATATAGCAGAATTGCATGGAAATTGGGTAATGGCAGAATGAAATGATGGGAGTTTTATCGAGGGAAAAAAACGAGTTTAAAAAAAACCACTACTAGATCCGGCAGTGCAATGTAAACTATTGCCATATGCAAATATAATAACCATAGCAATCCGAAGCTCGCGCAGCAACTCGAGGGATATAAAGACACGAGAGGCGAACCACAATCATACTCGTTTCCAAATCAAGGAAGATGACGTTAACTCTCCAAGAACGTGCTTTACTGGTAAAATTGTTTTACCAAAACAGAGACTCTGCTACCGAAGCTTTGCGGAAATTTCGATCTTTGAAGCAGTTACGAAAAGTCTACTCTGTAGTCAAGTACTAACAAACGATTAGGAAATTTGAAGCCTCGGGAACATTGGGGATTCTGCAAGGAAGGGGACGAAAGTCTGTTGCAGCACAGATAGTGGATGATGTAACGACGAAAGTGGAAGAAGACAGATCGAAAGCCATCGGCAGCACTAGTGTTCGGCGTATTGCATCCTCTGTTGACCAATCTCGTTCCTCGGTTCATAAGATTCCTCGAAATGTCTTATGTTACTATCCCTATAAATTGTCTTTAGTGCAGCAGCTCTTACCAGATTATCTGGATAGTCGACAAACTTTTGCGTTGCGGTTTCTTGCGCGAGTTGAGCTCCGGGATGAATGTCTATGGAACATTTTGTGGACCGACGAGACCCACTTTCATCTGGAAGGTGCGATTAACACGTATTTGGGCTGGTACAAACCCACATAAATTCCAACAAATTCCATTACACTCTTCGCTTATAACGGTTTGGTGCGGCTTTACTACAACTTTTATTGTGGGTCCATTTCTTTTTTCGAAAAGCACAGCGCTGCAGGTGTGCTTTTCGCGAGACATGCATGTCACAGAGCGCTGTCTGTGACATACACCGTCACTGGTCAATGATACGCTTTATTATTAGAGCAATCCGTTATTCTGGCTCTTCAGGCAAGGCGATGTGATACAACCACAGTGTTTATGCAGGATGGTGTTCCTCCACACATAGCCCGTTGTATGAAACAAGTGCTTTGCCGCCATTTCGGTGACGACAGAATTATCCCCCGGCATTTTCCTACAGTTTGGCTTTCTAGATACCCCGACTTGAATCCTTGCGACATTTAGCTGTGGGGATACCTCAAGCCATGGTCTCCCATGATCCCATCCCATCTCTATCCGACCTTAAAGAAAGCATAGAACGCCATGTGCGTAATATTCCCCAGTTCATGCTGCTTTTAACAGTCGAACATGTGATTTTACGTTTCTAGATGTTAGCAGACAATGGTGGACAGCATATAGAGCACGTTTTGTAAGCTTTTGAAGATTATTTATATGTTCTCAAAAAAAGCTACAACACGCCACTTAAGGGTGATTTTTGAAACTTATTGTTTTCCCTCCTCAATAAAATTTCCATCATTTCATTCTGCCATTAACCAATTTTGATGCAATTCTGCTGTATAGTTTTTGCAACAGACTGCTCACAAGTTTCAAGTTTAATTATGTACACCCGGTATATAAGTGTTTTTCTTTTATTTCCTTTATGCGAATAGGTGCCTTTAAATAAAATAGTAAAATCTACGGGGTTTCAAAAAGTAAGGTAACGAGCCCATTCAGAGTAAACGTTTATTCAGGAAATAAAAAAAATATACAATGCAGAAAGCCACAGGTATATATTACTTCTCTACATAGTCAACTCACTTATATCAAGGATAGGGCCGCTTTTGCGTTAATTTGCCTAAGGCGCTAATAATTCGAGAAATAATTCTCTCATATGTTTGGTAGGCGGTGGAACATTCGCTGTAAATTTAATTCGTTCTCTTTTCTCGCCCTCTACTTTTCCATAGTAGATCTTATTCCAGTCTTTACTATCTTAAAGACCGGAATGAGATCTACTATGGAAAATAACTCAACAGTTTAATGTTGCTTTGTTCTCAAAATGATATTAAAATAGAAATTGATTACATGTCATTAATGATTTTGCAATGATCAAAGCTCGAAGAAAATCTTAGTTGTACCAGTACAAGGACAGTGACTCAACAAATAATAAGGATGTCTAAAAGTAAAAGATTGTAAAGAAATAAGAGATGGGGAAAAAATGATAATTAACAAGTTGAAGCAAGTTCATACAATAATATACACTCCATACTGTAATTGCGAACGATTTCATTAATTTACCGTACTAATTTACAAAAAGGTGGTTGTGTGGGTGGCTTCTTACCTTATGATGTCATAAAGTAAGAAATGAACAAGAATGGCCAAATCATGCCACTATCTTTTCCTTATAAATGACGATTGTAAATCGAGGATACGGTGTGTCCATAGGTGGTGGATAAAGAAAAGACTCCCCAAACAAAGAAAAAGTCAGAGAGTTAAGGGAAAATCCCTCCCGAACCAAAACTGGAAAATTAAGAACTGATTGAGGAAATGACCTGGAAGTGGGGAGAGAGGGTAACAATTTAAATTGTCTAGGGAAACAGAGATGCATTTGTTCCATCCGTACACCAAACCATCAAAACCAACATCACAGAAATAAGAGTCAAGATTATGCAACTACTTCAAGACGGTTTGCTGAACCTTAGCATCGATTAGTGATTCTTTAAAGATCCGAAGAAATTGAAATCATTTGGTGCAAGGTCGAAATTGTAAAGAGAGTGGTTTAATAACTCCCACTGAAAATGCTCTTTCTTCATCTCGCACAACTGTTCTGTTTTTGTCGAATTCTTTGCACCCAAACTACACCTGTCTTCATGATACATTACTTGCAACATACACTTCTTCCAATTGCCGATGAATTTCAGCTAGGGAATTTTGATTTAAATGCACAAAAACCGTATCATACTTCTGAGTTCAATCGCGGATCATGTATCCGTCAACGTTGCCACATTCTGATAGAGATTTAGTCATGTTACTGGAGAACCAGCTCCATCTACCGGCACAGTTTGCATGTTGTTATCATCTTTGTTCTCTTCAGAGGGACTTATATTCATATGGATAATTAGCACAGTCATCAGAGCTCTTGTTTACTTTACTTTTCAAAACCTATACGCATCTTGCTTTTTTTAAAATTTTATTCAAATAAAATATTTTTAAATGAGGTACAGGATTTTTAAAATAAAGCAAATAAAAGTGAAGTGAAACAATGCAGCAAATTACAGAACACTTTGATGGATTAAAATACAGCTAAGGAGAAAAAGATTGAGAATTAATTTATTTTTAGAAAATAAGGAGAGGTTTTTTTTTTTTTTTTGCATTTTAAATGGACAAACTTTTGTCTATAATTGAAATAAGTTTCTATTTATTTTATGTTGTATTTTAAAAAACAAAACAAAAAAGTGTAAAAGCGCGGTAATCTTACAAAACTAGGGAATGTAAATTTAATTAACTGATTTAGAGAGAGTTTTCTTAGAATACAACATTGGTTGTTCGATAATTTCGAGTTCTCCACAATTTTACAATTTATAGCTATTGCTATGAATTAAAAAATCTCTCCAAAACTACGTGAAGACTATTATGATTGACTATTCGACTATTACTACGAATTTTACAGTTTCGAATCATGGTCAAGGGAAATGGACGACACATGAGCTGGTGTTTTTCTCTCTTAACATCTGCTCTGCCTTGTGATTTTGACAGTGGTAGCCTAGGGGTCGGGGTAACGGACTCATGGCGGACATGTTATAAGTTCGAGTCCTGGTGCCACTGAAGACCTCCACTGTCAAGGGTATAATGTGCATTAAATTTGACGAGGTTCAAAGTCCTCCCGTTGGTGTGGTGTAGGAGTTTGGAGAAGAGGGACCAGCTCAGGTGTCTTCCTCGTCCCGTGACCGATCTTTTACGTGGTTCGTCACATGTAGCCTTCGTGTTTCTTTATTGTTCGACTTTAACTCTCACTAACCATTTGTTCGAGGTAAATTGTTTTCTTAGCTCTCCTTTTCGGCTAAATTCAACTTTTTACGACACTTTTTTTACTAACTATACCCTATGTATCAATAAATTTATTATAGAATCTCATTAAATTTAATATATATATATAGAGAAAAATGTAAGTGAAATTATGCACCTTTAAATTCAACTGTTGCCTTCTAGACATTAACAAGGAAAAACTATTTAAAATTTAACAGGTAATTGACGTCAAATCATCAAGACATTTTTTTTCCCGATAAAAATAAATTTTACATTCTTGTGAATTACGAAAAACTTATTTCAACAACATATCGAAAAACTAATTTATTTTCACCGCTTGTGAAAGTCGACCGCTTACACATTCAGCTAGCAATATATTTAGTATTTAATCTTCCAATTTCTGTCGCTTGAAGTAGGAGCGCGATCTTACCATCAAAAGGGGTTACCGAAAAGTAATTATAGCACAAAATATATGATTTTCATAAGCTCTCTTGAAGGCTTTAGAGGCACAGGGACAAATTTTAATTTTGCTCGGTTTTCGCGAAACACTGCTCTACCAACAGGATTATAAACTACATTTTATTATACTGGTACAAACGTCTTTTAATTTTTCTTTTGTCGGGTTGCTTAGCAAAAAAATTAGCTTCACGATAATTAATTTCGTGTTGGGTGATAAATTAACTAATTAAATATGTACTGGAATATGTGAAACTGTTTCATTTTGGCATTTTCACCGTATGTTGTTAATTAAAGAACGGCGTATTTTGTAATTTTATCTCGAAACACAACTTTTTATTTGGACTTTGTCGTCGTAAGTGTGCAATTTAACACAAAGAATGTTTATCACTTTCACCTTTATTTTTTAATTTTATTTTGGTGAAGTGTTAGTGAGCCTTTTTAATTTAGCAGGATGCAGTTATAATGATGTTTCTACAATTGAATATTCTCAAAAAATTGCTTAGGATTCTTTTCTCCTGAAACGGTAAAATGAAATTTGTAAGTAAATGTGAGGAAAATTAAAGTTCTAGATCTAGGCACAATTGAATGAAGAAAAACCTTGGCAATGCAGGGGAAACAAAGTAAAGGGACTTATACAGTTTCTCTTTCCAAGGTTTGGCAACAGCGCTAGTATTCAGTTCTGAATGAGGTGTAGTCGGTAACACTTTTATACACTGGTCTAAGAAATTAAGAGAATTTGCAGACTTGATCGAATATCTCTAGAACTACTGGATCGATTTTAGTGAAATTTGATATGTACATACATTGATACAATACAAAACAAATAACCATTCAACAATTTAATACACACCACGCTGATCGTGTGCAACACTCGTTGAAGTTGGAAGGTATGAACCAGGGTTACAAGATAAACAAAGGAAATGGGTTAGTATGGCTATTACAACTATACAGACTCGCAGCGTAATGTCATGCCCAGAAATAGACAGTTTATCAGTTCATGCGACAATTTGTCCCACTCTTTCAGCAATATTGTTTTCATTTCCTGGATTGCGAGGAGGGGGATTGCGAGTTGCACTTGCCTTCCCCAAAACTTCCCAGACATGCTCTATAGGGCTGAGGTCTGGAGACTTGACTCAGAAATCCATATGGCGAATACTCTTCCTCTCAAATTCATCGACCAGAAGAGATCTATGTGACCTCGCGTTATAATCCAATAAAATGAACTCAGGGCAACATGCACCCTGAAGGTGGTATAAGGCTGAACATCATCCCTATATCCAACCAGTCACAGAACCTCTTTCAAGAACATGAAGGGTGTACGGCCATCAACGCGTGCTGTCCATACCATTAAGCCTCCTCGCCATAGTGACTATTTCGCGGACATTGGAGATGAGTTACCTAAGTTAATGGATGGGTTTACTAGTTCTCTCCATACGAACCTACGGCAAGAATCCGTGTTTAGGCTGAAACGAGACTCATCAATGAACGAACAGTTGCCATTGGTCCATTCCAATCTCTATTCTGTATGCACCATGCTAAGCGGACTCTTGCTCATGAACGTGAGCAGGGAAGCAAACCAGCAGGGTTTGGCAAACAACCTTTCTCAGTCTTTTGAAGAAGTCCCCTTGATACGCAGGTTCACTGTGGCTGCATACAAATAACAGAGCTTTGGCTGTAGCCTCTCTGTTACGTCTCGCTATAATCGATAAATGGTGATCTTTTCTGACCAATAAACAACCGGACGACCTTGCCCAGACTTTCTCTCGATGGTCAGTATTGGAACGGGTTTCCATAAGTTACACGGCGCTGGCCGTTAAATTGTCTCTCTACAAGTCTGGGCTCGACATTGGCCTGCATCTAGCCTCCCAACAATTCTCACCTCTTCCATCATCTAAACGTTGGTGATTACTCATTTTATTATTTAATTTGAATTGAAGCGATTGGTTCAAAATAACAAGAAATTCGCTGGTGTTCTGGTGGAAATACACCTTAACACGCGTGCTAATAAAACCTGTTTTCTACTGTCTCCGCCTATACACACGTGTATGCTTACGTATTGCCTAGTTATTTTATCTGACATTGGTTTTCATTCAGTTCAGTTCTTTTCAAGCAATTCAATAAAATATGCAAATCCTCTTAATTATTTCCTCAGTGTACAACGAAGATTCTTCAACAGACTTTTAGATCTGCAATAATCGTACGTTTTCTTTGATGATAACGCAATACACAGCAATCCATACTTTCTAAAGAAGTAGTAATGCAATTATCATTACATGTCCTTTTAGTGTTAAGACGATATAATTTTCATCTTCACAATATTTTATTTTAAAATTTGAAATTTAGTTTAGTGTATTTCATAAGGTTAATATCTATATCTATATAAATAAATAAAATTGAAGTGTTTGTTTGTAATTTCAGTTAGCAGCTTTTTACTAAATGCATTTAAGGTATATACATTATATCAAGTAATTTTTAAAATTTTGTCTGTCTGTCTGTTGTTCCGGCTATCTCGAAACAGCTGGTTTCGATTTTAAAAATTCTTTCTCACCAATAAGCTAGATTATCAGCAAGTAACATAAATATATTTTATCTCCATATTCCCTACGGAAAGGGAAACCAGTAAACCGTGGACGTTGCCTCCTCATAAGTTAGCGCAAATTATGCATTGGTCAATAATGGAAGTTTTCATAAAAATTTTTCTCATTTGTAAAATAAATGAAACATAGTATGGTGGCATCTTACAAGCAATTTTTAGATGGTTTTATTAAATACTAACATTTATTGCGTTACGTTTATTAAATATCTAACTCAAATTTTGAGAAATATCATAAGTTGGCTAAAGTTCTCTATTCGATGATCCCAGATATTTTAATGCAAATTTTCTCCCACTTTTAAGAAATGAAATAAAGTTTAACCAGGTGCGCGGGCGTGATATTGAAAATTCGATGGTAATATTAATTGACAGTTCATACAAGTTTTGATTTATTGTATAAAATCAACATTGAAAATTTAAACGACGATGCGGGTAGGAGGAGAAGAGGAATTATATAAAAATAATTAAATTAAAATTTTAGATTTTAAATTTTATTGGTTCCAGTCAAATAAAAATACTATATTATAATAATTTACTTTCTAATGATAATGATTGCGACTTTGACATTTATTTAAAGACATCAACACTTAGTGAACAACCTGGGTAAAAACTAGTTTAATATTAATTCCATGAAAAATTTTAATTTGTTCTTAAAATCATTTGTAAATTAAAATTAAGATTTAACAATTTTAAATCCTAAGACTTTTAAATATAATACCACTACTTTAAATTTTTCAAGTACCTTATAATATACTACATAAAACTGTATAGGTTTCTTTCTGTTGCTGCTCTTTAATTTTATTAATTTTATAGTTAAACTCAAAATTCCCAAAAACGTAAATTGATTTTGAAATTTTAGAAAAAGTACTAAACTGATATTACAGCTAATTCCATGCACAGTTTACAAAGATACATTCAGAACATGTATAAAATTTCAAACCCATACTTCAATTACCAAAAAGCCTTAAGTTTGAATAACATTATATGTACAAAATTCAAATGGAGAAATATGGGTTGAAGTTTCATTCCATGAATATGATATAATATTCATCAGATGCAAGAAACATGAAATGAGTAGCTTATTTAAAGCTACTTACCATAAATTATAAATGTAAGAACAATTAAACAGTATACTGCACTAATGAATATATGAAAAACAGTAAGAAAGATCAATATTTCATAAAACTTTTCTATAATAATTATAAAATAAAATCATGCACGCACATCAAGAACTAATTCCATGCTCAAACTAATTCTAAGCATATTACAAAGATGTTTATACCTTTATTTTTATTCCATGATTTTAAAACCTTCGCATATTAAATATTATTACACGAATAAAAGCAAAATCAAATAACAATTTATAGGTAAAATACATAAAGTCTAGAACTGTATATGTCATTTGTTAAAATAAATATTTTAAAATGTTTAATAATAAAGTGTTGAATCTCACATGGGATATATATATATCACAAAACAAATATATAAAATGGGAGAGTTTTCTATTCTTGTGAATTAGATTTTAATTACCTGAGTTATCAAAATGAGATTTAGTATTTGTGCTTTGGGAGAATCCGTTTTGAAGTTTTAATTTCATTCCTAATAATATCATAAAAAGCACGCACAACTTTTAAATCTTGACCAAATCCATTTGATCTTCAGTAAATAATTCTCATACTAGAATTTTTGCATGAATTGCACAATTCTTTCTTGAAACGATTTATTACTGCATATATAATGTTAATCTCATTGATGCGCATTAAAAATAATTAATTCATTTTTTATCAGGCTCTTTTCTAGCAGATAATCTGAAATGTAGGCGGGGTAGTTGCTGTTTAGCATCAAACATTGCTCCATTACTTAATGAAAAATGCAGGTAAAGCTTTGAAATTTTGCAAGCATATTTATAAAGATTCGGGGTATCAAGTAAGCCAATACAAAAATTTTCGACAGTTTAATGATTTTTAGGGTACCATTTCGCCTTAATGTGAGGAAATAAGGCCGTCACTTGACATGCTAACGGGAATAAATACTCTAGGCCTTCGCTTGACGTTCTAGTGTCAGGTAATAAGTGGTCCAGACCTTTGACAGAAATATTAATAATAGCTAATAGTCCAGGCCTACGCTAGAAATATCAATATGAATAAATAGCCCAGGCCTTCGCTAGAAATATCAATATGAATAAATAGCCCAGGCCTTCGCTAGGAAAATATTAATATTAATAAATAGTCCAGACCTTCGCTAAGAATATTAATTTGAATAAATAGTCCAGGCCTTCGCTTGACATTTTATGTCAGATAACAGTCCCGGCCTTCGCTAGGAATATGAATGTGAGGAAAAAGTTTAGGCCTTCGCTTGACATTTTAATGTCAGGGAATAGTCCAGGCCTTCGTTTTAGCTTTTAAAGAACAATTGGCTTAAAAACCTATTTTTGGATCTTCCCATGACGACCGTGTAAGTCTTCTATAAAAAATGTTTCCCTATCACTTTAGCGATTAATTATGTGAAGAAATCATTCCCAAGAAGCTTGCATCTTCGCATATCTTAATTGGAGGCAGCAAAATCAGTGATGCAAATTAAGATTATCTGTGTAATGAAAGAATGTAGTGTTTTAAAAACAGGAAGATAGGAATAAGTATTTAGAAATAATTGGAAACACTACATGCACTGCACAGTCTATTTCCATGCTATATTGCTCTTGAAATTCTTCTTCTTTATCATTCCTTGATATGTAGTATATTAAATACGATAATTTTCAAAACGGTATTAAATTTTATTTTGGCGTGGAAACATATTAAATTTTTTTGCCATTTTCCAAAATTATATTGCTTTGTTTTTTGATAGAGTATGAATTCCATTATGTATGACTTAACTGGCATCGTATAGTTATTTAAATCTTATATAAGAAACGCCATTATGGTAGGTAGGTAGTGATGATTTTCGTGTACGTGTGTAGAGACCCCGTGATGAACGCTTCAATCCTACTTTCGCTGTACAGCGGCACTCCGCTCCCACAGCTGGCGTGATGGTATGGGGTGCCGTCGCATACGACACCCGATCACCACTAATATTGATCCACGGCACCATGAAAGTCCATAGGTACGTTCGTGGCATGTTTCAGCCACATATGTTGCCACTCATGGCAGGGTTCCCTAGAGCCTTCTTTTCAAGAAAACAATAATCCCACCTACAGAGTAAGGATTTCACAGGACTGCCTCCACCACATTTCCACCCAACCCTGGCCTACTCGATCCCCAGATTTGTCACCGATCGAGCATATTTAGGATAATTTAGGACTGCAAGTTAAACAGCCTAAGAGTTTAGTCGAATTTGAGGCGCGCTTACGGCAACTGTGGAACAAGATATCGCAGAACATCATTCCGGACTTTTATGGCTCAATGCCTGACCATATCACATCATGCATTCCTTTCAGAGGAATCCAACAGGGTACTAAAACCTCCATTTATTTGTAATTTTTTCTGCAGTAAATGATCATTTTGCTTTGATTTTGTAATTATTTTCTTAAAACAACATTGAACTTACGTATGCAAAATTTCGTTTTATTTTGACAACGCTTTGTTGATGCGGAGATTTTTATGGCAACGAGTGTAGTTTTAAAATAATGAAATGATTCATTCTTCAAGTTACAGAAACATTAAATTTCATTTAATAGTTATTGGCCATTTTCAGATGTTATAAAAGACCGTCATTATTTTGAGATAATAAGGATTTTTCTTAAAAAATAAATCCTCTATATTCTGTATATTTCCGATACAATACTATTGAATGAAAAATGAGAAAATTGGGTTATTCTCTCTATACTTAGAGGTCTGAGATACATAATTTACTGACACTTTTCTCAAGCTCTCAGTTTATCACTTTAGTGGATCCTTACCATGGCAACTATTTATCGCCATAACGTCTTTTCTTCGGAATTTTATAAGCGAGGTTTGAGTTTCCCGTGGAAGCCGTAAATGAAATTTATATCTTCCGATGATGGGGTCAGGAGTTTTATTACTAGACATTACTATTTTCAGAATTCTGGTTGAGAACTATCGAAGCTGAACGAGATAAAAGTTCACCCTAAAAGTTTAATCTTTAGTGCATTAGAATTTTTCTTTATCGCAAGAATGGAAAAGTTATATAAAGTGAGTAAAAAAATCATTTTCTTTCTCTATCTTTATATCTCATATCCTCAAAAAAAAAATTGTTCACTATTCTTATTAATGCCTGAAAAAGTTGAAAATCGATGTTAATCAAGAATTCCAGCATTTTTTTCCATAATTTTTTCAAACTAACTTAAAGTGAACTACAGAAGTTTATTATTTTTTAAATCATTATTCGCTTTCAATATTATTATTATACAGAAAAGAAGAAGGGAAAAAAACATTGGAATTAAAAAAAAATAGAGTAGAACAACAAACTTTGGGTCTGAGTCGCGTACATAGTTATCAAATTTTAAAAAAAAGTTATTGATGACCTATTCAGTTTTGCTCTTTTACAAATTAAAATCATATATATTCGCTTAATTACTATGGTTTATCGTCAGCATCAATTTAAAAACCAGCCTTCAATTACTCGAAGGACTTTTGAGATAGTTTTCCACTGATGTAAAAAGCAGTCAACACCAAAACTAAAGAAATTATACACTGAGTAAGAACGATAAGATCGTTGGAGAGAGATTGGATAAAAAAAATATTTCAAGGAGACTGACGGGGGTTACCCCCTATTCGCCTGACGACGGACGAACCGACGTTGTACAAATTATACAACTGTTCATACTCATTGTAAAGCTCAAATTGTAAAGTTGTAATTTACATGTACAATGCTAAAAAAAATTAGGGGGGCAAGCAAAAAAGTGCAGAAACCATTGCGCGATAGCCATGCATGGGCATAAAAGGGAGTATACAGGTATAACAAAACACAATACACGCAAAAAGAAGCGAAAAACATTTGGTAGTTGACCTGGAGCTTTAATACTTTGGAATGGTATAAAGAACTTGAAATGAGGCTTCAAAGCAACAATTTGGTTACAGGTAAATGACAAAAAAAAAAACTGATTGTTTGGTAATACTATAGGATGTTTAATACAGTGTGTGGTCTCCCTTGAACTGCAAAGACTACCACTTACCTGTTTTGCATGAATACAATGAGGTTATTGATGAGACTTTGGGCAATACTGTTCTAATTTGGACGAAGTCCGATCCTCCTGATTTCCAAGTAAAAGGGACATTGGCCAAGCAGTAACGAGTCCGAGTGTGCCCTAAACATACTCACTCGGATTAAGATTAGGAAAGCATGCTATCCACCCCATACGCTGTATTATTTTAGCTTCAACAAAGTTTTTCACAAGATGAACTGTATGAAGTCTGGCATTATTCTGCATTTAAAGAAAGAAATAACCAATGGCTGCAGCGTAAGGCACGCCATGGGGGTCTCAGGATCTCATCTGTATATCTTTGAGGCGTCAAAATGACATTTCAAATGATATGCAAATCAGTACGTTCCACCTATGCTGATTCCAGCCTCTACCATCAAGTCACTTCGCCTATAATGTGATCTTTCCTGAACGAATATAGGATTTATTCAAGTGCCTCTTTCTTGTCATACTAAAACACATTTGGTGTCATCACTTTTAACTGAATCGGAACTCGTCCGTAAACAAAAATTGACTCAATCACTTTGCATCCAATCTCGATGTTCAGCCACCCACTTTCTTTCTGTCAACGGACTACACACTATTTACCTACATGCATACAGACCACCTGCAAGAAGTCCATTTCGGATTGTTTGGCTTGAGACCCTTCATCCTGTTGCCAAAATAAAATACCTTTTAATTTGCGTTGCATTGGCTGTTCTGTCTCGAAGAGCTGTTAACAGGATATACCGGTCATTATTTGCCAAGGTAGCACGTGGACAGCCTTGTCCTGTCTGACGTCGAACAGTCCCTGTTATTGGAATTGATTTCTCAGTTTTGCATTGACATTTCTCGCCATTTCAGTATCTTCCTTTACAGTTCTTTGTGTTTGCCCGTATTCCAGTCTCCTGATAATAGTCAAGCGACGGTTTCCTGCAGATCACGTTATCGTGACATTTTCCAGTTACCTTTTCTCAAAACAACGGCCAAAAGTTTGAATTTCAACACTGGGACAACGAAAAACAACAGTTACGATTTTGAAATCGTGATTTCTGCACTTATGTCCTTTTTCTGGTTTTTGACGCCATGAATGTTGATTTGCACTTGAAATTTTCTTCTTCTGTTTTCTGCTACACTTTAGATTATGGATGCTTTATTTTACGTTAGTTATCAGAGGAAAAAATGTTTACGTAATTTTGCTAAATCCATGTACTTCCCTATTTTTTTTTTTAGTGGTGTATTATGCTGCTCTATTTTTTTCAATATATTGTAAGCAGGGGAAAAGTAAATTTCAAGTTTTCAAGTCTTTATATCTCCGCTTTTTAATTTATATCTCAATTTAATGCCGCTTCAAAAACAAGTTCCTAATAACTTTTCTTCTAAAATGCGCTTCTTCAATTTTCAGGTATGCATTTATTACGTAATGTTGTGTTAATCTTTGAGCTTGAAGTAATTGATTGAACTGAAAATTGAGCCTTATTACCAATTTGTAACCATAATATTGAACAGGACTTGCTACCTTTTTATTATTGCTCTCATGTGTGAGTTAAATAAATAAATTTATTACATCATTACGGAAAACTTTTTTATATAGAGAGATTTATATCATAATGCGTCTCTATAATAATACGTTCTCAAATCAAATTTACGCAAACAATTCTTGTGCGATATCCTTCATATTCTAACAAAGAAGTTTACTAACATGCGACTGGTCCGTATGAAAAAGCATTAAAAGTCTTTTTGTTTAAAGCACTAGACATTAAATTTTGGACATTTTTATTGGTGATTCTTAGAAAAGGAATATCTTAATAGCTTACGCGTGCCTTACTAATTAGTCAAAATTATTCTCTAAGACATCGACGAAATTCTACATTTTTTCCTTCACTTGAGCCTCTGATTATATTTTCTCCTGTTTTTCTTTGAGTATTTAAATCTAGAAACTGAACTGAACTCCGTGGTGCAACAGCCCATGTGGGCCAAGGCCCACTGAGCCTATTTCAGTTTACGTGAAATTTCGGCGCTAGGGTGCATGGGCAGATATTTCGGTCAAGTGGTCAGTTTGACGCGGAAACCCCAAATGTCCAGTTCCCAAGCAAACTTGGTATCGACCCACTGAGGCGATGCAAGGCCGAGTCGACCTTGCTCAGCCTGGGATTTAAACCCCGGTCCTGTGGCGTGGAAGCGCTATACACTACCACTCAGCCACTGGGCATAAATCTAGAAAACTCTCTTGTATATTTAAACGTGAGCGAAGATCACGATCAAAATAAATCTCCTGATATCAAAATTAAATAAACGAAGACGTGTTCAATATCAAGATGCTTTTTTTACTGCCTCAACTACAATTCAAAAAATAAATTCCCGCTCATCGATACATTACATTACATTACATATGCATGATTTCGAAAAAATTCTTATCATAAAAATCTTTGTTTTCTTGTTCATAAACTTTTTAACTCTGCAGAAAGAGTTTTTCAAACATTGAAAAAGTGCTTCTTTTCAATTCTTAGCTCAACACTTGTATTTATTAAATTCCTTTTTCCTTTAGAAATAAACTTTCAAGTTTTCGGAAGACAAAACTTCGGATTCCCAGATATCTTCCTATTTTTCCATCTCTTTTCTATAAATAGAAGTCAAACTGGACGTATACTTCTAATTTTTCTTATCTCGTTACTTAGTAAATCTTTCCTAAGCCCTTGTTCCCCGAGGGAAACCAAGGAAAGGATAAAATAATCTGATAATCGTTTCCTTGTGTGATCCTAAAAAAATAAAGATAATCTTATACCTTACATTTTATATTCTGACTTCCTGTTTACTTTTTGTTTTATGTCTTGTGTATAAAAATAATTGAAATACTGGGTGTCCAAAAAATACGACTACACTTTCAAATATTAACTACAAATATATATGTCAGGTCTGGAAAGTTTAACTTTTAAAAATTAATCGAATAATAAATAAAAATAGAGCGAATTCCTTACTACCACGTAGGAATTTGAGGGTAAAAAGGATTATTTAAAGATAAAGCGAGTGCTGACGTAGTTAGAGCATAATACAGAACAGTGGCGTAGCTAACAATGGGCTAGGTGGTGCCGTGCACCGGGACCCTCAAGCTCAGGGGGCCCTCAGACCCTGACCACCAAGCAAGCCAAATTTGCGATATTATTGAAAAGTTTATATTATTTTCAATCTTTTAATTTTTCTATAAACTTTTGCTTGAAAATAAACTTCAAGTTCCATGAAAAATCTTACCATACATATCATTACATCTTAAAAAACCTACACAAGAAGCAACTTCTTTCTAGTTGCACTCTATATTTAGCAACAATATGATTCATAATAAGCTAGTTCCCTGTTTCAATATTTCGCAATCTTAGCCGTATCTGCACTGATGTAATTTTGTCCCCGCTCCTCTGCTCTTTTGCAGAGGTGTGTGTTTCTTTTAAATAATTACAATAATATTGTGTGGTGGTATCTAAAATAGGCCAGTAACAGCCTCCGGACAGGAGTGATCCCTTTTGTCTAGTGGTATGTTACGTGCTTACGAATCCATAGGTCGTGGGTTCTAAATGAGCACATATTGTAGTGTATTTTGTTGTTCATTCATATTTTTTGCATCATTTCCTGTCGATCAATGTGGACCATTTTGTAACTCTAAGCCCTCTGGTGGATGAGTTCGATCCTCCCGAATGAATATATATGGCTAGGGATTCCCCAACGACGTTTTGTAGCGCAGGATTACATTTATCATTCCTCATAACGTCAGTAAGTACTCCAGCGCATATGCGAATTGTAATGCGGATAAATTATAAAACTAAAATTATGGACAAAAAAAAAAAGAAGCCCAGTGGTGCGTTTAAGCGCAAACAACGCCAAGAAAGAGAAGATAGTGCATAAAATTTTGTAGCTTTGTACAGTAGAACGTCGTTTATCCGAATCAATTGGGACCGGACATCGTTCGGATACGCGATTGTTTGGATAACCGAAAGCCGAATGTGATCCATGCAGTATAGGATACTGGACAATATACAAATATTGAAAATCATCACATGCGGGAAACGTGCTTGAAGAAAAAGCAAAATAGGTGCAAAATGTCGCATTTTTACCTTTATTATGGAAAATAATCACTTATTTTTTGCTGTACTATTGTACACCTTCGTTTTTTCAATGCAAGGTCTCTGATTCTCTTCAGCAGCAGTAGTTGAGTAGGACAGCACTCTGATTGTTGTTCGTACCACTTCATAGCTGTCTCTAACGCAGAAACGCGTCGGCATTTGCTACTTTCATTGTTGTGTTGTCCTCGTCTTCATTCATTTCATCGTAGAAAGGGTCGGATTCTTTTTGTACGAAAGTCACAATATCGTCATCATTTAGCATTTGAAATCCCCAGTCTTTTGCATCTCATGCCATCCAGGTTTCTTCATCAACAAAACTCAACAAAAGAGCACGTATACACCCCTTCACTTGGAAACAAACTGAACTAATATTCTTCGCAGATGTTTACCAAATCACACAGCTGAAATTCCCCATATATCCCTCACCTTGGATTTTCCCGTAACTTTTGGCCTTACAGGAAACAAATGTTGAGCATTGCACTATTCGAAATGGTATCCAGACTTTGGTTCGGATATTTGAAGCTCCGGATAATAAACGTTCGGATAAACGACGTTCTACTGTATATTTAAAATATTCATATATTTTCACTTTTTACTTGATAAAATTCAACCAAGCTCGGGCCCTCATTTTTTTTTCTGCACAGGACCCTTGTATACCTAGCTATGCCACTGATACAGAAGTGAGACTGGTGACTCCTCGCTGTGATGTTGACTTTTGTTCCACCGATTAGGCGCCAGTTGGTCGCCATGTGGGATTAACTATGCTCGAAGATCAATAAAGTACCGGTATTTTAAAGATGACGTCTTCCTTCTTTTACCAGTAGACTTGGGGCCTGTCATATATACACTTACGCTCTTTTTTTGCTCTATAAAGATGTTCAAGTTTTTTTGCAGTACTTTATTGTAAAATTTAGATGGGTGCATCATTAGTTGCAGGCACCACATCGAGTCTATGCGAAATTTCTAGCCTTGTTCGAAGAAGTATTGCAAAATTAACAATCTAAATGGCTACTATAATTCGACTTTTCATTCCATCAGTATCATTAATTGAAGATTGGTAAACAATGTCTTTTACGTATCACTACAAGAGTGTTATGTTTAGAGATCTGGGTGTGTATTTTACTTCTTCTTTCCATCCTTTGCCTGAGGACGTGGTAGCCTAGTGGTCAAGGTCACCGACTTGTGGCCGGCGTGTCATGAAGATTTGCTAGTGTCTAGTGCCACTGAAGATTCGCTGTGTTGAGGAGCTGATAAATGTTAAATCTATCGGGTTTCAGACGTCTTCCCTTTGGTGCGGTATAGAAGTTAAGAGAGGGAGGTGACAGCTCAGGTGTTGCCTATTCACTTGACCATGGTTGAAAATTACGAAGCCCTTGTGCAAGCGAATAGGGTGACGTTAATATTCATCCACTCACTCCATCCATCAACCAGGGTGCCTTTTCTCACTTTCAAACTCCAGTGTGGTGTTGCACATTTGTTACAGATTCAAATTCGATAAACTATGCAATAACTTGAGCTTTTTCTTGCGGTGAAGCCATTTTGAAATGAGAACGTTGAAAAACTGAGACGTTGCTCCATCCAGTTTGCATTTCTATAAGCAGAAACTTTAATTTTTTCTTTATGTAACATTAGAAACCGCAAATGTGTGAACATCTGTGTTTGTTTATTTTTAATTAAATTTTGAAAATGTAGTCATACTTTTCATATACCTTATACGTTTCAAAGAAAAAAAGCCTCTTAAGAAAATTATTTAAAGAAAATTATTCAACTGTGCCTTATCTTGTTCATTTGCAATGGCGCAATTACTAACTCTTGTGAAATATAAATAGTAGAGCCTTCGATATTTTAAAAATGCCTTTCCCCCGAAGTATTTATTTCCTTTATTAGCAGGCAGAAATGTTTTAAATTTTACATGAGTTATATGTATACATTCAAAAGTATAATAAGAATAGAACCAAAAATAAATAAATAATTTTACAGATTGAGCTCGCAATAATCTTAGAGAATATCCAAATATATTATTATTTACTAATGGTACGTAAAAATATTAAATTAAGATAAAAAAAGTATTAAAATGTTCTATAAAATTAACATATTTTAATACTTTTTACAGATAATGTAAGTATATGTATAGGTGTAGTCAACAAAAACACATTTTTGCATGTTATCTTTTTTAACTTTTCAGATAACTATTAGGTAAACTAAAAAAACAAAAAACTTTGTGTTAACGAAGTACTAAAGCTATAATAGCGTAACAATGTGATGGGGCCTTATAATTTACACAACGATCTAGTGATGCGGATGACCGCTTGCTAGTACCTTCTCTCTTCCTCACAAAATCAAAAAAAGACTTTGAAGGCTCAGTTCAGTGCTACAAGCGATAGTTCTATTATTCTATGTAAGTGGTTGATGGATTCAGGGCTCGAAAAAAATGTCAGATTTGTTCATCATCGGCCGTGGTGATGACTTCAGTAGCCTTACATAAACACACAAACAGGCATTTACTTAAGTTGATAGCCCAAATTTTGTCAAATTTAAGCATTAAATTTGCCAAAGTTTTGCATTTATGCTAAAATTATTTCTTTAAAAAAATTCATTAAAAGTACTGTGTGCCTTTTTTTAATAAAGAGATTTTAAACTTTACAATTTTTCGTTAATGAGGATATTCAGAAGTTTCTGCGCTTAATACGAAGTATTGGCAGCCATTTGTGTAGAAAAAGAATACACGAATCCCTATGTTCGAGTAAGTTCCGAATTCCAGATGCTCATAGGTAGTACTGAAATTGTATGAAGTGCGAATGCAAATATTTACAAAAATGGTATATGATTACTTATTTTTCATAATGTGAAGCAAAATTATATTTAAAATAAAAAGAAAACTTTAAAAGAAAGATTCTAATGTGTTTTCTGATTCGTATTTTAAATAATATGTGATTTTAGCACAATAAACTTGAAATATATTGAATAGAACTCAGTTTTTTGCTTCCATACACAACAATGAAGTATGCTTACAATTATTTCTCCTGAGGAAAACAAAACTCCACTCATATATATTCATTTTTAATTCTGTTCTGATGCTCAAGTCTTTTTATTCAAAGAAATATTCAATGCAAGTATAGATAATTTAATAAATTAGCTGAATTTTCTTTGTTTCATTTTCTTTTAAGAATGAAAATATAAAATTTATACTCTTATTTTTTTACTATCACATAATATTTCTTTCATTAATGTAGTACTATATCAGTGTGTTACATTGAAATGGAATGAAACACTACCTATTGCAATATAAATATTGAATTAATATTCAATATTTATTGTAATAATATTGAAGCTTTTAATCAAACACATATCAGTAAGTTGCTTCTATCATTTTAATAATTTGTGAACTGCATTAAATTTGTGAAAACATTTTAATAACAGTGAATTTCTAGGGTTGAAATGAAAATTCTTAGTTTAATTTTAGAAATATCCTGTAATAAAGATTACTTTATCAAAATGTTAAATTATTAAAAAAAAGTCTGTAGATTTTCTCCAGGAAGAAATGTTAAGGAGAAATATTCTGAAATTTAAAATAGAGAGAAGTAAATTTGATTTTTGAAATCAGCGTAGCAATTTTTTTTTTTGAGAAATCATTTAGTCTAATGTGAGTTTCAGACAAAGAATAATTAAATTTTGTCGAGTAGTCTTATCTATTGGACCAGTTTATAAATGTCAGGAAAGCTACAAGAACCAAAGATTGTGATATATGCTTTGAGAAATGAATATATTTTAAAAATAAAAAATAAGAATATTTTTAACATTTCAATAATTATTCTTATGGAACGGATAAGACCAGACGTCGCGCCGGCTGTATAACGTCTAGTAAGTTTTTATCGATCATTGTGCAAAATAATCTTTATATAGAATAATCTAATCAGCACAAGTAACTCTAGTAGGATCTTTATTCCATCGGTCATATATATTGTAGAATATTTCATTTTTCAAACATTACTATAACATAAATAAGAAAGTATTAAATTTTTTAAAAAAATGGATAACTCAATGTTGAAATCTATGAAATTCATGGAAAAGAAATTCAAAGCTTTCATTTTTATCGGGGAGATTTTGTCTCTTAGTTTTTCTTCTGCTAAATTCGGATAATTTTCGCAAGTTTAAATTTGATAAATTTGTAACTATATAGTGAACATTATTTAAAATTTTTGTTATAAAAAGGCTACATAAAAGGAAAGTATTCTTTTTATTGTAATATTTGAATAAAATGGAACTTCTTTGCTGCAACCAGATAGTCTTGGTGTCACTCAGTCCACAATACTGATCTTTGTTTCTGCTGTATTTTGTAGCAATTAATTTTTATTTTATCAAAACAAAGTAAAATTTTTCATAAAATTCAGTAACTTATTTTTCATAATAAATATTTTAACTTACCATGGGCGATGATACATTTATGAGGGTTACTCTGAAATTTTTGAGATACGCGCAGACGAGAAGTTGCAAAAAAAAAATAATAAGGGTTTAATTTGAAAACACAAAGTATTTTAGCAAAACAGACGACTTTTTACTGACTTACTTCAAGTTGTTTGGTGGAGAAAAATTTTAGACAAGAAAATGGAGTTGACGCGAGAACATTATCGTGCTATAATTTTGTATGATTTTAAAGCTGAATCAAATCAAGAGGAATGCTTTCAATGGCTGCAATTAGCATTTGGTGATGAATCTCCATATCGTACTACTGTGTTCCGATGGTTTATAGAATTTTTCAGTGATCGAAATTCTCTTCAGGATGATGGACGTGCAGGAAGACCGCGGTCGGCAGTAATCCCGGATAATGTATCTACTATACGAAAAATGTTAATGGATGATAAGGTGTTCCTACCAAATGATACAGAAGGAAATTATCATTGGATCCACAGACATACACAAAATTATTCATGAAGAATTACGTATGAAAAAAGTAACTTGCCGTTGGGCTCCCCATAATCTAATTGAGCACCAAAAAGAGCAGCGTGTCAGAATCAGTAAAGAAACCTTTAAATTGCTAAATTATGGCGGCCACCGCATCATTTCAAAAATTGTAACGGGTGATGAAACGTATATACGTTTTTTGACGTTCCAACACGATAAGAAAGGAAAGTATGGGTCTTTGAAGATGATCCAGTGCCAACAATGGTGAAAAGACAATGAGCAATGAAAAAAGTAATGTATGCAGTTTTCTTCAGAAGTACGGGATTGGTCAAAGCCATTAAGTTGGAACAGAAGACAGTAACAACAAACGGGTATACCACTAAGTGTCTTCTAGAAATTCTCCATGAAGTTAATGTTTGGGACTAATGCTTCACCATGACAATGCATCTTCCTTACAGACAGATTAACGATTGAGTTTCTTAAACAAAAACAAATTAAAGTGATAGAACATCCACCTTATTCTCCGGATCTAGCTATGTGTGACTTTTGGTTATTTTTAAATCTAAAAAAAGAACTTACGTGGACGTCGTTTTTATTCAGAAGAGATTGATGTGGCTATAAATGCATTTTTTCATCAATTCCAAGAAATGAATGGTTTGAGGCATTTATAATCTGAGGAAAACTCGTCTACGAAAATGCATTGATGCTGGAGGAGACTACTTTGAACACCCTAAAATTTTGTTAG
Source organism: Trichonephila clavata (assembly GCA_019973975.1). Lineage (NCBI taxonomy): Eukaryota > Metazoa > Arthropoda > Arachnida > Araneae > Nephilidae > Trichonephila > Trichonephila clavata. The sequence continues at coordinate 43,404 of BMAO01001928.1, forward strand.
CATAACTTTAAAAACCTAGGAGTATCTCAAAAATTTCAGAGTTACCCTCGTCCCTTTCAAAAAACCGATTTCAGATTAGAACCCCACATGGCGATGTGCTCCGTCTAGTCTTCTCAACGACTAATACAGTAGATTCCTCAAAACTCGGCCTGGTGGGGCCAAAGGGAAGCAAAGTTCTTGAAAATGCCGCGTTATCGAGAAAGGGTATTCCGTAATATCTTGTGGTTTTTTTTTTTTTTTTGACCTGCAAGGGCGTAACCGAGTTATCCGGACTGCGGTTCTATCGATGGCCGAGTTTTCGGGACTATACTGTATTTCAAAGATAAGCGATGATAAGTCCATCAATTGATTGTTAACTATTATCGTATTTTGAAGGCTACACGAGAGTTATTGGTGATGGACTTGATCCATGAACAGTTGGCGAGCAAAGCATTCGAACAGGTATTATTTTTTCCCATTTTCTACGCTTTTCAGCGTGAGAAGTATCAACTTGAACTGACGATAGATCTGACACATATCTACTCGTGGACGGTCCTTTGTAAGTAGATACTAATAACATTTACCTCGATTACAAGTTTATTACTTTAAAAACAAGATTTCTGAAGTCCTTTCATAGGCTCAAGGAGTTAATTTTATAAATTTTCTCAGGAAAAACTATGCAATTAAAATTAGGTTTTCGGTATCTTTTTGAATTGTGTATGATTTTTTCTAATAATTCAAAAATACTTTTTAATCTCATATTTTCTATTCATTTGAACGTAGAAGCTAAAATCTTGCATATTACAAGAATTTTCGTTTTTAGTTGCATGTAGAAGAAGCAGTGGCACACACAAGAATTTTTCAAGAAGGAAGAGGTCCAGGATCGAAAGTCCATCGTTTTTGTATCATACCCCATTACCCCGCCAAACATATTGCTACGAATCTTGTGAAATAGTGTAAATAATTTGTATTTGGGTGTAAAATTCATTTATATTACTCTAGGTCATCTTTATTTTATATTAAAATTGTAATATATTCGCAAGCAATGCCGTTCCTTACGTTATAATGGCAATTCAGTGGGAACTTGGCGAAATCTTGGCGATAGAGCCAAGTTGGCATCATATTTGGTAACCAAGTTGGCGACTTTTGAGACCATTTTTGGCGAGTTCGTGACCCTATGGATTCTTCTGGAAATTAGTGCAGAAATCCACTTATATCACTATCCATGACGCAAGCGGATTTTTCTTGAAGAATCTTTGAGACCTGTAAATAGGGAGACGCTCGCCGAAACTGAGTTAGTATTGTTTTGACTAGTGGTTAGTATTCTTGCCTTGACCATGAAGAATCGACTAGCGATTAGCTCGGCTGTAGAATAGGACAAGCTGTGCTTGTGAATAATCTTTCACATACTTGTATTTTAGGCATTGATAGTTGTGCTGAGAGCTGTTGAAGGTGTAAAGACCTTCTAAGAATTATTCTGCCAATATTGCTGTTGAATCCTGTATTTCAAGGACTGTTCTCTCGACAATAAATTCTCATCGCTCTTAAAGAACTGTCTTGTTCTTTGCGACTGATTTACATAGAATCCTCAAACCCCGATCAACGTAACAAAATTCTTTGATTTTATCGATTGTCGAGAGTAAAAATTATTGAATAAATAATTAGCATTAATTTATAAAATAAATTATTAAAATTAAATACTTAATTAATTTTAGTGACTTTATGCATAGGATTATAATCAATCGCAAAAAAAACAAGGGCTGCGAGGGAGGGGACCGGACCCATGGGCCCCTCCTCCCTTGTGGGCGCTATTGAATAGATGTGTAGTTGCGTCTTTGAAGCTTTGTGAATTAATAAACGATGTGCGTGATGAAAGTGTATTTTACATACATAAATCATTCCTAAGTGAAGCATTTTTTGCGAAAAATTAAATATTTTCTTAAGCTTTCAAAAAATCTTAGTGGTATCACGTGCGTGCCTATCAGAAATCCGTTTAAAGTGAAAAACAATCTTTTGTTCTTTTCTCTTACAGAAGTATTCTAAAAAACGAAAACAGATGTGCGTGCATCTTTTCTTTAGCAGTAACTCCCTTTTTCCAATTTAAAACTTTTTCCATCTTGTTTTTAATATTAAAAAGAGATTCAGAATTCTCGTGCAATTTTCAATGAGAACTGAAAACCGGAAAGAACGTGTTTACTTCTACTATACGAAAATTGGTAAATTGCGTGTGACGTGAAGATATTACAATCGATAAGAGAATATCGAGGGAAATTTAATATTTATTTCTATAGATGAAACAGGAACATATGTCTTCAGCTAAAGTGTGTTTATTTAAGCAAATATTATTTCACTTCTATTCTCAGCAGGGTGTGATTAATTTGTATAATTCTAGAAATGACCTGCATTTTTAAAATATGAATTTGTGACAGCAGCTATTTAGAAATTCGAAAAAGAAATATTTGCTGTAAAATATAAAATAAGTTCTTTCTTATTTAAAAAAATTGCTATGAATTATTTTAGTTTCTTTTGTGAAGAGATCATGAAACTTAAAAGCTTTGAATGATTATGTGTGATGACATTATGAGAATCGTCGAATATCTTCAAAATGACATGAAACTGCATAATTTGAATTACATGCAAAAAAGTGAAGCTAATTTTTATATTAAAAAAATGGTGGAAAAAAGGTGTGGGGAAAACTACTTAATAGATAATATTTCAAGACATCTCGTGAATGGTTAAATTCTTTAAAGTGAAATGAGCTATGTAATATACACTTATGAGCACATCAAATGTTGAATTTATATTCTTGTTTATTATAATTAAAGTTCCACTTTCAAAATGCTGTAAGAAAGAACCAATGCTCATAATGACTTCAAATTTGAAGTAAATATACTTTAAGAAGGAGAAGACAGTATGGCGTAGTAAAAAAAAACACGTCTTTTTAATTTTACTTTTTATGCAGTATTTGCCCAAAGGACAGCTTGGGGATGGTGTATTTGGCAAGGAGAACAAGCGCTGTGATCCGATAACTAAATCTAATTCAATCTATCTTAGATCCTCAATCTAATAATTTAATATCTTAACCACTACTTCCTTAACCCAGCTAGATTTATGAAATATTCTAATATTCTTACCTACGTATCACCGCAACAGCTCTCCGGCTCCTACCATCTTACATCTACAAAACCTTTTGACTTTATATAGTCAAACTAATTTAGAGATCAGGGTTTCTTTTAGAGAGGCTGTGAATTAACGCGAATGCTGGGCCCCAAAGTTTCCCCAAGAGGATTAGTGGAATAATGACGCGTATGGATCCATCACACAGTTAAAAACGAATTTTTCCCATACTGTGTGATTACGACCTTGTCGTGGTGGATGTGCTGTTCATTAACTGTACAGCAATTGTTGAATGGCTTAGAAGTCATTTTTGTGGTAAAAAAAACTGAAATAGTTATGCACATTGAACAGTACAGGTGGTTTAATGTGCAACTTGTGCCAAACCGTCGTAATTCGATTCAAAATGCCCCTTTTAGGAGAATCCAATTTCGTTATACTGTTTACAGTGTTATCTATTGATACACTTTGGAACTTTTTTCTTATGCCATACCGTTTCCACTTTCGTCAAGTGTATTCAGTTCAAATTAGAAGTCATTCTGACCAGTGGTTCTTTTTTGCAGCATTTTCAAAGTGGTACTTTAATTATAATCCCCTTGTATACATAGCCATATATTTTATTAAATTCTGGTACATTACTATATTTTAAGAACATAAAGTAAAACATTTATTCTATAAAGATGCGACTTTTTTCTTCCTTTTTTGTATGAATTTATGCGAGAAGTTGATATAAATAACACGATGATAGCACTGCAAAATTATGTATTTCAAAGAAAAAAGAAAGAAAGAAACGACTCAGAGCCCTAAATAATGCGATACTCATGGTAATTCACTTAAAAGTAACGTATTTATTTTTTTCTGTCACGCAGAATCCGGGAAACAAAACTGTTTAGTCGCACCGAAAGCGAATATCAATAATCACTTTTATAAGCATTATACTTCTTAGAAAAAATCCGGCATTCGTTTTATTAACTAACAACTAATTTTGGTTTTCAGTAATAAGTTATGAAAGAAACTTAATTTATACAGGGTGGTTTCCGAATTCCCGGTACAAACTTTAAGGATAGATACAGGACATTGTAACGATCATTTATTGTACAGGAATGTATGGGCACAAGTGACGCAGTGAGGCATAAAAAAGGGAGATAAAAAAGGAGAAATGGAATTATATCAATTGCTTGCGTTGCCGGTAGGGGGCAGTAGATATCTAGCCACCGTTTAACATGATGCATCTCAGTAGGGGAAAGTGTCACTCGCAGTTGTGCTGACGTCTACGATGGAGACCTTACGTATGCCGAAAATGCAGACATGCATTTTATGTACGGCCGTGCAAATGGTAACGGCAAAGATGCGCTAAGAATGTATCACGCGCAGTTTCCTGATCAAAGAAAGCCGGATCACAGAATTTTTAAGCGGTTACATCGCCAACTTCGTGAAACACGTTCGTTCCACGTCATCAGACGTGATGGTGGTCGAGGAAGAACTGTACACAGTCCAAGACTGAAAGAAAGCATCTTGAACGTTGTGGCTGATAGACTCGAGTCAAGTACAAGAACTGTTGCTCATCGCGTAAGTGTGAGCCATCAGACCGTTTGTAGAGTGTTAACGAAAATCGCTTACACCTCTTCCATTTTCAGCGAGTACAAGCTTTGAATCCAGCAAACTATTTTCTCCGACTGTCTGTGGGTCGTACAGCAAAGTGCGCTGTGGCTGGACTTCATAGATCATGTGCTGAACATGTTATGAACAGTTATTGTAAACATTACTCTTGTTAACGACGCTTTCAATAAACACTTAGTCTTTCCTCTCGTCTCTTATATTTTGTGTTTATGCCTTACGGCATCACACTTGCTCCATACCTTTCTATACAATAAATTATTAATACATTGTATATTCCTTAAAGTTTGTACCATGAATTTGGAACCCATCTGTATATTCCATTCAAAATTCATTCTATCCGTTATTCTGCAATGATGCCTGTATCCATTGTTGTTTATTATAAGTGCTACCAAACTTTTATCGGTAGCAAATTGTACATGTATCTTTTTCAAAAGATTAACTGTAACAAAATTTTCATCGAATTCATTTCAAACACGGTAAAATATGTGTGTGTGTGGAACGTTTTCCGCTATTGAAAATAAAAAAAGGAAAGCAAATACGAATGCGATTTAATGTAAAAGCATTGAAAAATTTAGAATTTTACTCATGGAAACCAAGAAGTTTAAAAAAGCTGCATTTAAAAGTGTGGATAGTTTCTTGAAGTAAGCCAAAAAAAAATTTTTAGAAAAGCGTTTGAATTCATTTATTTGTTACTTTTACTGCGATATTGAATTTCTACGAAAAGTAATATCCATTTTCCAAAGACATTCGCGCGCGAACGTCACAGAAAAAGCAAACAACAAAACTTTTCCAAAGAAAGCTATATATTTCTCCAGAAAATATAAAATAAGAAATGCAACCAATCGGATTATTTATTAAGAACAAATATTCAAAATTGAGAAAAGTATTCCTTTCGTCTTAAATCAATGATATTTTCCATAAGTTTGAGAAAGTTATGATATTTCACTTAAGGTTAGTTTTTAATCCAATGTTTTGTCAAAAAGTAAGCATGGGTTTTTTTTTTCTCGAGATGCTACAATTTTTTTTCAAAAGATGTGGTTGAATATCAAGTAATAGATTCGAGGACTAAATCCATTCAACGATTCGCTTTTGCAGAGTAATTGAAATTTTTGAACTTTAAGTGGAACTAGTTTTCAAAGTCTTGTGAAACTTTTGTGGGATTTAGTGGAGTTAATTTTGCAGAGAAAGAGGGAGTTAGGAAAGCGATGTATTAGCACAAGTGTCGTCCTCGTCACTTGATCGGAGCTCAAGTTTATAAAATACGTTCAGCCTTTTCAGACATATAGTACCATCTTCACAATTTTTTTTATTTTTAATGTTTGATATTTGGTTTTAATTGTATTTTATAAAGGTTAATATTTAATAATAATTCCATACAAAAATTTTTTAATTTGTTACAAAATGTTTGTAAAATTTAAATTTTGTGAACTTTTTAAACATTTTTTAAATTTTTAAGGCTTTTTTAAATATATCTCTTTTTTTTCAAAATTTTTTTCCTAGTACCTTATGATATACTACATAAAACTGTGCATGGGTTTTTTTCTGCTGCTGCTCTTTAATTTTTTATTAATTTTTTTATAGTTAAACTTCCAAAAATTCTCAATAAAACATTAATTTTGATTTTGAAATTTTTTAGAAAAAGTACTAAACATGTTAGAGTTAATTCCACGCACAGTTTTACAAAACATACATTTCAGAACATGTACAAAAATTTCAAACCCATACTTCAATCATCAAAAAAGCCTTAGGGTTTTGAATAATATTATATGTACAAAAATTCAACATGGAGAAGTATGAGATTGAAGTCTTTATTCTGTGAATAGCATGATATAATATTCATCGAATAGTCTGAAACTTTTATGAAATGTTAATTAGCTTTTTTAAAACTACTTACCATACAAAATTGCACAAATGTGGAACAATTAAACAATACACTGCCACAATGAATATATAGAAGAAAACAATGAAAGATCAATATTTCATAAAACTTTATTTTAATAATTTAAAAAAAATAAATACACACACTTCAGGACTAATTACATACTCAGAGTTAATGCACAACATGTACAAAAGATTTGAATTCTTTATTTTTTATTTTCATGATTTTAAAAGCCTTCGCATGTTAAATATTGTTCACGAATGAAAGTAAAATCAAATAACAATTTATAAGTAAAATATATCAAAATCTAAGAACTGCATATGTGCATTTGCTTAAATAAATATCTTAAAATATTTTAATAGTAAAAGTGTTGAATTTCACACACATTTGATATATATATATATCACCAAAAACAAATATATAAAAATGGGAGAGTTTTTCTATTCTTGCGAATAAGATTTTTAATTATCTGAGTTATCAAAATGAGATTTAGTATTTGTGCTTTGGGAGAATCCGTTTTGAATTTTTATTTTCATTCATAATAATATCATAAAAAGCACACCCACCTTTTAAATCTTGACCAAATCCATTTGCTCTTCCAATAAACAATTCACGAACTGGAATTTTTGCATGAATTGCACAGTTCTCTCTTGAAATGATTTGTTACTGCATATATAATGTTAGTCTCATTTACGCGCGGTAGAAAAATATAATGAATTCATTTTTATCAGGCTCTTTTCTAGCAGATAATCTGAAATGTGGGCGTGTTAGTTGCTGTCCAGCATCAAATATTGCTCCATAACTTTAAAAAAATGCAGGTAAAGCTTTGAAGTATTGCAGGCATGTTTATAAAGATTCGAAGTATCAAATAAGCCAATAAAAAAATTCGATAGTTTGATGATTTTTAGGGTACCATATCGCCTTAAAGCATGGGTTTCCAAAATGGGAGTTGAAGACTTCTTAGAGATTAGTTATGGGTTAAGAAGCAATGGGTATGTATAATGGTTGGACGACTATTACACTGTTTAAGAAGCGTAGTGCAATTTGAATGGAATATGTACGTTTGAAATGACTTTTACTCTGCAGGAATACGATATTATCTATAGCAATAAAAGCTGACTTGATTTCATATCCATAAAAAAATTGTGTGGGTGTTTATGACCACACGCGATAGAAGTGAAAATTTCTGATTTACTCTGGGCAAGAGAATAAAATTTTTCGGATGTACTGCGCTTTCTTTTACGACATTTTCATGTAAGGGATTTAAGTAGTTCTCTTTTTCGTGCCCATTTATCGTTGGATTTGCTTATTCCATCCATTTTCTGTAAAGAGCAATGTTTAAATAACAATGCATTCTTATATATTGATATGCGAGTATATACGATTTGAATGTCAATTAGTCTATTTAAAAATATTTATATGTAAATTACTTATGTAGATTTTATTTATATAATATATGTTTATATGGTACTTACGTACTATAACAATGATAATGTTCAAGGTAATTCACCATTCTGATTTCCAATGTGCCGTAGGCGCTAAATTGACAACTATGTGCTTTCTTTCGTATTATGTTACCAATACCGTTGCGATAATACGTAAGTACCATATATATAACGCCGTACTCTAAATAGGTATTGGAAAATGTATACCCTGAGAGCCGTTTACTTTTCTAGAAATTCTCTAAGCAAACAAAAGAAGATGGTTCGTACTTTTTCACAATTAATGCTTTTGTCTTCTTGTAATCCCTTAGTTGTCATCATTAATGTAAACCAAAATATTTGCAACTTTCTCGCCAATTAACTTCATTAAAATTTTGGATTTAAATTATTTTGGCACATTTTTGTGCTTAAATGCTTTTTCTACTGAATCAAAAAATAGATCCGGAGTTTCGTTTCTTCTTATTTTCGATCTCCTATATATATACAAGAGAATAATTCTTTTTTTCTCCTATTATTTCCTCTTCTTTCGTTCACTCACTGTAGTTGAGGGAAGTGAGCTGCATGACAGAAATATTTAAATAAAGAAAATAAAACCTCACGAAAAAAAGTGGGCACGAAATTTTTACTTAAAAAAAAACCTGCGCGTAAGAAGTTTTATGTTCAAAAATAAGCGAGCACCGTAAACCCGAGCACGATTGCCGACTGGAGCCGAGTAAAATCGATTGAGCGTAACGCAACGGATCCTGACGCTTAATTTAGATTCACTCTTCAGCAAAATGCGCCAAAAAAGTTATCACTTCAGAAAGTTGTGATTTAGAAATTTGTCTCATTAAGTTTTGTACCCTTTGCCAAGAATCCCACTTCATTTATCAGAATCTAAGAGATGTTGATAATACAGTACTGAACTTTTGAAATCGTGCTTTATTCAATCTCATATAAACAACTTCTTACCTTTTGACGCGCTAAAAATATTTCCAAAAAGGCCTTCTACACTACAAGAGCATTTTACAAAAATGCACACTGATAAAAAGCGCAAAAGATTTTTATCGTGTTTTCAAGTACTAGAAAAAAAAATTATCTCTCAATCAAAGAACTATAAAAAACTTCCTTCCTAGTTCCTATTAACGTCAAAAATTGTACTGTGCTCAATAAAGGGAAATGTCATTGAGGGGGTGGCTTAAATTTTTTTAGAAAGTGGATGGGGGTCAGAAAAGGTTTGGTAATCTAATCTTCGAAGCGACATTAATCCAAATAACAGGTATTTTAAATATTCAGTTTAAATTTAAGTAAAGAAGTTCTTTAAAATGAAAAAGAAAGAAAGGAATAGTACGTATTAGATTTTCTAACAACTATTTTGTTTGTGTTTACTTTTTTTCCCATTCTTTCTTCAGTTCAAATAACTGATCAAATGATAAAATAATTTTTTTTGAAGAAAAATACTATCAAGTTAGCACTGGATTTAAATATTCACAATGTATTTAATTCTATTATTGTTTCCATAAATTTTGCATTTTTCATCATAAGAAATTTATCCAATGGAAAATTACATTTTAACTAAGGATTTGTCTCCCCCCCCCCCATGATTTAGTTAACAGACTCGTGTTTGGCGTGTCACGAGTTCGAGCCTAGTAACGCTGAAGATCCGCCGTGTAGGGGAAAGAAGCACGTTCTATTTGTCGAGAGCTCAAAAGTCAGAGCTCCAGTTGGTGTGGTATGGTAGATAGAAGAGGGGGAGGGGTGCCAGCTCAGGTGTCGTCCTCGTCACTTGACCATGACTCAAAATTAGAGGTTCGTCACCAAAAGCCGTCAAGTAGCTAAAAAGTAAAACGTTATTATTCACTCACTCTGCCCCACCCCCTCATGATTTTTCTGTTGATACGTAGCAGCTCTAAATATAATAAGGTTCAAATTTCTCTAATAATAAATAAGAACAATTAGAAAATATTATAATTCTATATAGCTATAGTAATAAGGACCCAGGGGAAAAGATATGATGAATATTAATTGCGTAAAATTTGAAAGTTCTCATATTGACTAGCTCTATGCATTAATCTTGTGATTACGGAAGACGCAATAATTACTTTAAATTGTTATTTCTGCAGTAATGTGCTTATTTATTCGAATGAGAATGTTATAGAAATTATTATGTTGACATAAGAAAAAAGGAGAATGAATTCATAAAAATTTGAACTATAGGAAATATAAAAGCAAAACTGACGGCACAATAGTTTTTATATTCTAAGTTATTTTAGACTGATTTTTTTTTGCAAACTTACATTTTAGTTTTTGTTTAAAATTTACTCTCATTTTAATTAAACAGCCTCATTTTTTAAATTTTAATTTCATTGGAAAATATATTAAGTTTTAAAAGTAAATACAAGAAACATACTTCAAACATCAAACCTTGTGCTTTTCAATATTTTATATCATGGGAAATTAAATGGATAACGACACAGGTACACAGAAATAAAATAATTAATATCCTTCTTCTCTTTCATTATAAATCTTCCTAACATTAAGCAAATGACACTGAGATGAAAAAAGAAAAGGAAAAAAAAGAGGAAAATATATTAAATACTCAGCTTATGGTAATTATTTATTATTTTAATATCATTAATATATCATTTAATATATATATATATTAATTGATTCCCCAAGATATGAGACATTAAATACTGAAACAAGGGTGTATTTGTAATCTTTCATAATGCACAAATTATTAATCTAGTACTTACTTTGAATATCAAAATAAAATTAGTTTAATCTAATATACTTAGATGATTAGAGAGAGGTAGTCGCTGTAGCAGAATTAGCGAAACCCAAGGCGCTCCTGGAGGCCTGGTACATTATACCCTATAGGCAAAGGTTGCTTTCCAGTGGTTGCCCTCCCATTGTGGTCTTGGCAACCAAAGACCTAGCAAGGCAACCTTGGACCCCGTATATTCTCCAAAGGTCTTCGAAAGACCTACCTCTTCACTCTGCTAAACATGAAATTAATTGGATCAATTGTAACGGGTCTATTCTCGTACCTCCTACTAATCCTCTTGGGGAAACTCTTTCTTTAAATATTATTCTATTAAAATCTTTCTCCCGAAGAAGATGTGACGTATGCAAATCATGGCTTATACACTGGCCTCCAAAAGTTAAGGAACCACATGTTTTTCGAAGCTCACTGTAAAAAAAGGACAGTAACAATAAAATTTATAGTTTATATAAATGATAAAACGAACTTTATACAAATGTATGCAAAAACAATAGCTGACACTTTTTTAATAGGAAAGAACAGATATATATGAGGGAGAGTAAAATCTGCATTTTTCGGGCTTTCGTAATTAAGCGTGTAACTTTTGTTGATTTACAACTTTTGTCAGCAGATTTGTTGACAATAGGCAGTGGGGTCTCGCAATGTGTGAGAGAAGCCGTTTGCCCTATTCGTTAAGGTGGAGGGCAGTCGGATGGATGGAAATGGGGTTATCACAGGCTGATGCTGCTAGGCGTCTTAATGTGTCTCGTAGTGTGGTCCACCGTCTCTGGAATCAATATCAAACCGAAGCATCTGTGTCCAGAAGACATGTTCTAGGCCGACCACGAGCTACAACACCTGCAGGAGACCGTTTTATCGCTCTTTCGGCCCGAAGGAGAAGAAGGATTTCTGTGCCGCAACTTGTTGCAGACCACTCTGTAACATTAGGGAAAAGAATATCTGCTAGTATTGTGCAAAGGCGTCTTCACAATTCAGGTCGCTATGCAAGGCGACCAGTTGTGTGTGTACCCCTCAACAGACGACAGAGAAGGGCTCGCTTATCTTGGGCAAGAGAACATGTTTCCTGGACCAGCCAGCGATGGGCTTCTGTAGTTTTTACAAACGAGTCCAGATTCACACTGGAGAGTGATTCAGGAGACGTCTGCTTATCTGGAGGGAACGAAGCACCAAATATCATCAATCCAACACTGTTGAAAGACACAGTTACCGAGGTGGTGGAATAATGGTTTGGGCAGGGATCTCATTCGGTGGTCACACTGACCTGCATGTGTTCTAGGGAGGACCTCTGACTGGTGTCAGATATCGGGGTGAGATCCTTGATCTATATGACTGCCCGTATTTCGGTACAATTGGCAATAACTTCTTTCTGATGGATGATAATGCACGATCTCACCGAGCTGTAATTATTGAGGAATGTCTTGAGGGTCTTGGTTTGGAGCGAATGGAATGGCCAGCTTGATCTCCAGACTTAAATCCTATAGAGCATCTTTGGAACTATCTTGGTACTATGTTGCTGCTTTAAGTCCTCCTTCAAGGTCTTTAGGAGAGCTGGAACAAAGCTTACTCCATGTCTGGTCTTCGCTTCCCATTTCGGTAAACGATAACTTAATTGACAGCATGGAAATTCGACGTCGCTAATGCCTTCAATCTAGGGATGGGCATATTCCTTATTAAAACCCATTTTTGTTATGTTTCTAAAACATTTTACCACATAAAATTGCGATTATTATTTTTTCCAAAATAGACTTTTCCAGCGAGATTGCCTTTTTTTTTTGTTGTAAATCATTTTTGAATTTTTTTAATGTAAACTTCTATCTTGCAGTCACAATACATAACTGTTTTGTGCACATGTCATCCAAATTTGGGGTTTCTACGTTGATTCATTTGCAAATAAGGCGCAAAGAACCGGTTCTTCCTTAACTTTTGGAGGTCAGTGTATTTAAACATTAACTTTCAGGTTCGAGAGAGAGAGAGAAGTTAGAGGCTAAATGGTAGCAGAGAGTGAGCGATTCACGTAAAGTAACAGAAAGCTAGGGGAGAATGTTCCGTAAATTGTTTGCTTAGTATTTAAGATGCCGCCCATCCGGTATAGTGGTCAGTGAAGCTGACTGCGATGCCGTAGGGACTGGGTTCGAATCCCGGAGAAGGCATGGATGTTTGTGTTGAATCCTTTCTTCTGTCTGGTGTTGTATCTCCTCTCGTGTTATACATTACTTGGTGCACAGAATTTTTAAATGTTTAAAAAAATTTTTAAAAAATATTTAAGATGGACGATTTGTCAATTAGACATTTACATTGGATTAGCATTGGCTTGAAGTAGATCAATTATTTGGAACGCGTATAGCTAAGACATTCCTAAAGTAAGTGATTAAATTTATAATTAAATAGTTCTTATATCATCTTCCTCGCTTTTGCTCCCATAATTAGTTTAAGGTGCATTTTCTAATCTTGGTTTGTACAGGTCTGTTAGGTTGTTGAGAGTAAATAAATTGTGTTTGGGGGTTCTGACGATGGCTAATCGTCCTTCTCACTCTCGTATACTGATGGATGGGATAGACCATCTATCAAACTATAAAAAATGCTTTCAAAGTGCAGCTTCCACCAATGCTAATAAAAATAAACCTTGGAGGGTGTTATTAAAACCTGGCTTTGTATCGGACTCACCTCATGCTATTGCTGTGACGTTTGGACTACTGACTGGACATGACTGCCTTTGTGCTCATTTGTTTCGTTTTAATCTCACTGTCTCACATTTCAGTGTTTTGTGTGATTCTGGACAAGTCATGGACGCTGCTCAATTAGATGTGTGCTCGGCTCTGAAGAATTTAGACTATGTTGTAAAGAAGTATTGGAGAGCTCGTTGCTTAATGACCTGATGGTCAATGATCGGGAATTTGATAACTAATAGCAAATACTTTGTGGATTATTTCTCATAGCCGCCCATCCGGTATAGTGGTTAGTGCCACTCGCTACGGTGCCGTAGGGCCTGGGTTCAAATTCCGGAGAAGGCATGGATGTTTGTACACGTTTTAAATTCCTTTTGTGATGTGTGCTTCATGCTTACTTCTTTTAAGCCCCCGCGTGATACTTTGTGGTGCACAGGGATTTGTAAGTGTTCTCAATAAAAAAAAATTATTGCTCATATCATACATATGATCTTATAAAACTTCCTATAACTTTACTTTATGAATTCATTGCAATAAATATTTATGCAAGGATAAAAAATATATCAAATTATAAATGCATTAAAATCTTCATCTTTTTTTGTTTTGATACCTTTATTATATATTAAATGTATATAGAGTTTTTTAACATTATGAAAACTATATTTCTAATATGTAATTTACCTATATTAACTCTCGATACTTTAAGAAATTTCAGTTGTTACTTATGAACCAAATTATCATCCAAACGTAAAACCAGTATATTTTTAAGTGTAATAATTATTAAAATAAGCAATAATTTAGAAAAACGTCTGTTATGTAGATTATTTTACATAGTTCTATGATTGAGGAAGTACGTACATCTGCTAAATATTCTGTTGTCATATTGTGCGTTGATTGAGGATTTACAGTTTTTTACAGTTACACATTTACAGAGAGTTTTATATTATTAAATCAACTAGAATTAAATTATTTTAATATCTGAATAAACGGCAACTTAATGTTCAAAAGAAACCAAAATTCAAATTACTGTGATTAAAATACAATTAACTTTATAAAACGGGAAAAAATATGTTTTCATATGTGTTTAAAAAAATTATATTTGTTTCATATAATTTATTATACACGAAACAATTAAAATGAATCCTACCAATTTTTGCAGCAAGTTTGTTTCTTTATGTATCTAACTTGTTTTACTTTCTGGAATTGTTTTTTTTTATTCCATATAGTTTGTTCTGAAAAATTCTAATAACTAATTTAGTAAATTTTTATCTAAACATATTTTAACTACAAATTAGTTTAAACTATGTTTGAAAAGGTTAATTTATCTTACTATAATATTCATGCTTATATAAAGAAAATTTTAAAAGTCAAGCTAGAATAATGAAATATGTAAACATATTTTATTTTTCAGCATTAAATGAAATATATCGGAAAACCTGGAAAAAGATGAATGTTATGTATAAGTAAAAATATCCCATTCTCTCTTCAAGTATATTACTTATATTATACTACAAAGCAAAAACAATAATAGTACATAATTTTCAAATAGTAACCTGTTTTAAATTCAAAGTCCCATGTGTGTAAAATAAATCCTTTGTAAAATTATTCTCGGTTAACTTTTTTTGGAATATTAATAAAGATTTCATGTATAAAATGTAAAACTAAATATTTAAATTTTAAAAAAAATTCGAAAGTACATATATATTTACTTTTTTTCGTTTCAAATATAAACTATTTAAAATATTTTAACAGGTTGTATTTCGCGACAGATCAGATATAGACGACTGAAAATCTGATGCATTTTTAAATTAAATTTAAAACAAAATTTTGCTTTAAACATTTATGTTTACGTGATGAGAAATGAAAATTTCAGAATTACAAATTTATTTAGAGTGTTTTCTTAGAAATTCATAACTATATCATTTGTATATATTACTATTAAAAATAATAAATGTCATATCTCCAGTCATGAAAACTACCAGTTCTTCTTTACATTCAGCAGATAACACCGTTGCCATTTTGTTCAAAAGGAAATTCTTTATTAAATAAACTGACTGAAAATTGTAATAATTAAATTATGTCAAAAGGAGACTTGCAACTGGAAAAGGCATACCCTTGGGATTTTCAAACTTCAGAGGTTCTAGTTTAACTCAAATATTTATTTTAAATATTTATCAGAATAAATTTTACATTTCCTTTTAAATGGGGAAACAGGGAATTTGATTTAGTAAGGCTTTCTTCAATCTCTCTCTCTCTTTTCGCATATACATACATATACATATCACCTTATTTGTGTATACTTTTTTTTTACTCTCTCACTTGAAGCATATACGTATTATCATAGAAAATACTGAATAAAACATTTCGGTAAAGACAGTTTCAAAATATTCTAGCTTTGAAATTCAAATTCGCTTGCCTAAGGATTTACGCATCAGACCCTAAGTGAGAATACAAATCTAAAGTTCCTCAGTTTCATCAAGAGTAAACAGGCATAAATTTGAATGTATTTGCAAACTCAGGGCTGTGTTCTGAATGACATTTCGACAAAACGAAGTTAATATCTTCACTAAAAATATTTCTATTCGAATAAATGGTATTTTTAGTTGTTATTTGCTCCCTGTTGTATAAAAATTTTCAATATTATTTAATTATCTCGGATGGAATAAAATCAGTGAAACTCGAAAGAAGCAAATATTTGTTCATGGTTATCACTTGAAACTTAGTTTGATGGAACACTAAAAAACATTCAAAAAATTTGTTTAATACTTTAAATAACAGTTCAAATAAAAAAGTGTAAAAAGTAAATTCAATTTTATTTTTTTTTGGGAAATGAAAATTAAACTTATGGAATTCTTTTGAAGTTTATTTGAATATTTAAACGTAAATGACGAACCACTGCTGTAGCTATTAAATTTGTTGCTTTTCACATTGAATAGAAAAATAAACAAAATTAGAGTACATCTCTTGTCCTGAAAGTCATTTCAAAAATGAATAGCATAGCAACACATCAGAATTGAAAAATTGAAAATCTCTTCATAAACTTTTGGTACAGAATGTGCCACGTTTATGTTATCTTTGTAAATTTTGACCCATTTTTTCCCATTTTAGTAATAATAATTTCTTTTTTTTCTTCTTAATTTTAGCATATTTTTCTTAAAATGTACTAAGCAAATCTAAAAACAACAAAAAAAAATCCCTATATCTCCATTTAAAAAAAGTTGTCGAGAGTAGTCGGATACCTTAATACTAACTGTTTCATATGATTAAAAATTAAATTGTTACAGGTAGTGCAGTGATCACCAAATTCCTTTTGAAAAATTTTCCTTTACCTTATATTTAGAAAAATTGTATTCAAATAACTGCCTAGTTACCGAGTGGTAGCACATCTCGCTTCCACGTCACAGATCCAGGGTTCAAACCACGGGCTGGACTAGGTGTACTCAATTTTTAGTTCCTTCGATGGGTCGATAAAATGAGTATAGAGCTTGCTAGTGAGCTAAACAGTGATAGTTTCACTTCAGGCTGACTACATGACTGGAATTTCTGCTCATGGACCTCAGTTCCCAAGGTCATGAAAATTGAGATGGGCTCAAAAGGTGTTGGCTCACCATGGGCTGTTGCGCTCCTGGGTTTATTTTGGTTTGTATTTAATTGTCGACACACACAACAGGAATTAAAAAACAAATAAAATCAAATGCAACAAGGCTTTTGAATAAATACCTATTTTTACAACAAAAATGTAAAAGTGAAGAGCAAAATTATTTTATATGTTTAACTGTAACTTTACATAACTTTTTTTTTTTTGCATACATTTCAAAATTCTATTCATTTCTTAACATACATGGAAAATTCGATCGATCAATGAGACCTAAGCGGGGTGACTACAGTTATAAGTGATCCGTCCTGGACTAGGGGAAATTATTACTACTTCTTGCTGTTGTTACTAATGCCACCTGATCGGCATGTGCCAGATCGAAGCCCACGAAATTCATCACGGCAAAATGCTAGATTGTACACCTGTCGTCACCCATAGCCTTGACCACCATGCAGGTGATGATACGATTTCGCTCGTTTTCAATCCCCTTTTTGAGAGAGAGCACCTTGGGTGGGTCGGGGCCTCCCACCAATCTCACGAAAGGACCAACAATTTCCCCTTCCACCAACCTCACGAGAGGACTTGCAGCTCGACGGCTATTTAGAGTACCACCTAGCCGCAAAATCACTATGCATTTAAAAACATCTATGCCTTCTCCGGGATTCGAACTCAGTCCCTACAGCACAGCAGTCTGCGTCGCTAACCACTATACCGGTTGGGCTGCATTACTACTTGTAAAATGCCAGTAGTGTACGTAGACCTCTCTTATTGAGAGGGGATTTCATACTAAAAACACGCAGACTAAAGCTGAGATGGGTAATCTCTATGGTAAAAATTAAAGAACTGTTGATTTATGGGGGGGGGGGGTTGAATCCCCTCTTCTTACGTGCGCCACTGTGAGATGCTTAGAAACATAAGATTTTAGTGTAGTTTTAAGACACATATCTCCTCTGTGAACCATTATGTAGATAATATTATCTTAAAAAACATATTTATTTAAATTATGAATAGCTTGAGTAAAGAAAAATTTTACAAGTATCAACGGAGGACAATGTTGCATAAAAGAACCACCAAAAGAAATCGAAAATGGCGTCATTAACTTTTTTCGAACCCAAAAGATATTTAGTGGAGAGGTCTTACTCGGAAGCAATAGGTATATGTGGAAACTCGTGCGACTGACTCTTGGCAATCCCTACGAAAGGGAATTTTGAGCGTATCTTTCCTATCCGATGGGGAAATTCAAACAGGTTAGGAAGTAATTTACTGTGGCAACAATAACTTTTATTCCGATTTATTGTTATTCAATCGATTGAGGTATGTAACACTATCGTCTGATTTTATGGTGTTGTTCTATATGTTACTTGGTTTAATTCGTTATTGAAATTATGGAAGAAAATTTCCTGTTTACTTAAAATTAAACTCAAACCAAATCTTAGAATAAGGAAATATATTACAAGGTATATGAATTGATACTCGCTGTTTGTGTCGTCTGATTCCCTTCTTTTGATCTTAACATGCATCGTAATTTAAATAATGAAAAAAAAGCATGACACCGGAACTGAAATTGTTATGCTTCCACACAATTACATCTGAGAGCTTTTAATCATATTCTGTGTAATTTGTAGCTGTTCGTATTATTCCGTATGAGAAATTTTTGATGAAATTAAGACTCAAATTATTTGAGCATTACCTGTCATCAATTCACGATTTACTATTGACTGGAATGGTAAAAGATAAAAATTTAATTATTAAATAAGTTTCATATAAATTTAATTATTTAAATATTATAAGTTTTGTGAAATTTCTGTGTCTGTATGACAAACTAAAGGAACTTAAAAAACAACTCGTTTTTTCCAATACCAACCCAACTCTCTTTAAAAATTTAAAGCCGTCTTTTTTTGTTAGTCTTTCATACATTATTGATAACACAAGGCTCACTTCACTATCTGGTTCCATCTGAATCGTTAACGAGATACAAGTTAGCTCACTTTAAAGAGGAAATATGCTTTAAAACTTTCAGTTCCGAGACAGTTTCACAAGAATTTAAATGAAACACGTTCTTTCTGGTACGATAGCTCATTTTTAAGTAAACTTTGTTAAAACGAAGGTTTTCTCTTAAGAAATTCTAAGGCTGGATACTTAGAACCTTTTTCTGTAATTAAATTCTTGTAATTACAGTCAATGAATGAGGCTTGTTAGCATTTCCTTTTTTAGATGTTAATTCTTTTTAACTACTTTTATTTGTGCTTTCTTCGATTTAACTTTATAATTATCCGCTTAAAAGGTATAGTTAGACAGTGTCCCTTTAGTTGATTTTTTTATTTATAAAAGTATCTCTTAACATTAATTAAAATACTATGTTTTGATACAAAACTGCATCAAGCCTAAAATATTAAGACACTTTAAAGTTAAAATTGATTAAAATAAAACAAGTAGAATTTTTAGATGCTTCTTAATTAAAAATGCTTGAAAACAATATAAAATTAACAAGAATACTATAATAATAATATTAATAGAAAATGTTTATAGATTATTTATAGCAATATTCCTTTCGTACTGTGAAATAGTAATGTATAGTAAGGTTTTAATTGGGTTTCCTCTTTCTTGTTTCTTTTCTGCATTAATTAGTTTCCCGAAAAAAGGCATTATTGAAAACATTCTTTTGTCTTTATTCATATATATTAATATTCTTTTTTCCCCTTTTGTTGCTGATTACAACGCCTTGCCCATAATTCAGCAACTTTAAGACCAATTCAATTTTTATAAGTGCATATTATGATTTCATCTTTAAACATTATTATCCAAGAAATTTTTTTATCTTTTAAGTAAATGTATTTAAAAGTTATTTATTTTCAACAATTTTATTTCGTTTACTCCGTGTTAGAAATCATCTCATATATACAGGCATACACAGAAACAAACTCCTTTCTCTAACATATATATATATATGTGTATATTGTAAAAAGCTATGTTATTAATAATGATTTTTATAAATTTAGATATATTGATGATTTAAATGTGTTTTGGGGGATAAAAATAATCACAATATATTCCTAATGATTTTTATGCTTATTATCTGAACCTAATTGAAATAAAGAATGATATTCTTATTACAGATTTTCTTGGTATAAATTTATGTATATTAAATAACAGATAATAAATTAAACAATGGTTAAAAAATTTTCCATACATATTTATTTTTTAATATAACCAATAATTATTATAGATAATACATAACTTAAAAAGTAATATTTTGACAAAAAAGGGAAGACTTTAATTTTAATATTAAAGTATCGTTTATAGTACCTTTTAGGAATACTAATATTCACATTTATATCTAATGAAATATTATTTATAATGACAACGTAGCAGTTTTATAGTTCACAAAAACGATGATAAATGTTTTTATGTTGAAAAATGTATAAGTTATTGTTTAGATCCTGAATATTCGATTAGTTTTCCCTGTTATATTTGTAATAAGTTCAATATTACTGGTTTGTTATAAGTTTATCGATTATCTTTTGATAGTTTTTAAATTCCGTTAGATCTTCTATGCAATAATGCACGTTTTGGGTTCACTGAGTAGGCCCATTCGACTACTAATCTAATTCGATATTTGATAAGAATTTTCTTAAAAATCACATACAATAATCGCAACATTTACAAAGGAATACCTTGATAGAGAAACCTTGCATTTAAGACCAGAGGTGGGACACAACATCACATTAATCAAATTAATAAATGTAGCAGTGTCTTTTGAGTAAAATTCCTTTTCATTTGTGCTTTGTTCACTCCTCTCAGTATAAAATTAAATACCCACTTATTTTCCAAATGCTTTTAGTAAGTTTTACTGTTCAATTTACCAAAAATTAGTTTAATGTTTTCTTTGTGCTATAAACAGAAGAAAGGAGATTGGCTGATTTAAAAATCTGGATTAATTCCTCTCAAAGCAGCCCTCAATCTGGTGTTTATTAGTACAGAGAATCCAAATTATAGAATTTTTGGTGTTTTACGCATTTTCTCCAATAACGAACGAGTAATTCTTTTGAAATAAATATAATCAATTCCTCAGCAATAATTTTTTGTATTAGTTTTTCTTTAGTTGCGTGATTAAATATTGCATGATGCCTGTGCATGATGTATATTGTGGGTGGTGGTTTTTATATATTGGTTAATATATTAAAAATACGTTATATCTTTGAATATAAGAGTAGTTCAATATTTGGTTTCATTTCTTGGAAATATAGAAGATTCTCAGTTCTAATAAAATAAATTTTCAGCTTTTACAGTACAGCAACAATAGCTGAATAACGAAAAAAAATAATTAAATATCATGGATATATAGGCTAAATCGTAATAGCATTAAAAATACATTGCGTTTTCTTCTAAAATAATTTTTTGGCATACAGCTCTAATGAATCTATATGTTACCGTTATAGTGTGAAATCCGTTATTTCATAGAATAACTAGGTATTTCATAAAATAACTGGATGTCAGTTAAAGTATATAAAATTATTGATTTCTATGATTTAACTAGGTTATTCTGTAGAATAACGGTTACTTGACCATTAAAGTATGAAATATAGCACTCGAAAGTCCTTTGAACCGATTCTAGCTGCTTTTAATCAGTTTTGAACCACTTAAAGCTGTTTTACAATGACGTATGTGTGTGTGTGTACGCTTCATTCCGTTGCTTTTAAACGTAGAATTCAGGTGGTGTATATATGTTAGCGTTTTGCATTTTGGATTATTAACAAATACTTTTGCAACCTGTTTTCATGATAAACTTCTGCAAGAATGCAAGACTAACCAGTAAATAAGAAAGATTCAAAGAGCCAGAGATTTGAATCTTTATTAGATAAGCGTGGGACAAACGAAAAAACTGCTGCACTTACTCGAGAAAAATAATTAACTTTGATAGCAGTAATAAAAAGGGCTAAAACAGCACAGAAAAAGAGTACCAAGTTACTATTGGTTACTCTAGCATTATGATAGCCTTGAAGTTCAAGGAGTAGAATTGTGCCAGAAACAAATGCAAAACATATTCTTTTTTTCTACGTTCTGTTTAACTAATGTTAGCAATATGAGCAATAAACAAATTATATCATCAGTTTTTCCTTATTATATATAAATTAATATCATCCGCAATAGGGATAAAATGTATTATTATTAAACTATTTCATAGAATAATTAGGTAAAGTATGAAATTTTTCATCGATAATATACTGAAACAGACTTGTCTAGTTATTTCATGAAATACCTGAAATAACTGAATTATATACTTTAACGGTAACATATATATGTAAAGAAGAAAAGCAACTCACTCATCACGATATCTCTGGAACTACTAGACTTCAAAACTTGAAATTTGATGGGCGTGTTCGTTTCATGGAGTGTAAATCCGCGAAGTAGGGTTTTACGAAAATATACCCTAAAAGAGGCTTTACGAGGGTGTTTTATACAAAAAAAAAAATCACTTTTATGAACTACTAGGCCTATACCTTGAAATTTAGAAAATATGTTATTTTTACTGAGCAGAGATGAGCTAAGTAGGAGGATTTTAAAAGTCGACCTACAGGATGTTCACTGGGGTATTATAGTAAAAAAAATCCTTTTCTCAACTATTAGACCGAACTACAAACTTAAAATTTGGCAAATATGATTTTTTGTTGAGAAAGGATACGCGAAAAAAACCTTTTTTTTTTGTTTAATTTGCAATTTACTAAAAATTAACTCATTAAAAAAATTTTTATCCTTTAATCTCTATTGTTTTTTTTTCAACTCTCCCGTGCGAAGAACGGGTTTTCCAGCCATGCAAATATATATAGATTTATTCAGGAAAAATCGATAAGAATTTAGAATCTGATGTTAGAAAAAAAATGATGCAAAATTCCCTAGTGTGGTATTTATCGAAATACTCGAATTTATCACTTTGTTGCGCACCATCTGAGCCCCTGTACCCCACATCGATGTGCCCCAACCCCTCTTTGATCAATGTAACCAGCAGGGCACAAGAGACTAGAGGCGTTTGTTTCCATGGAAACCTTCGAAGAACGAGTGGAATACAATCGATGGAGATGGCAGGTTGTCCATTCCAAGATTAACTAACCCTTTTTTTTCCCAGGGCTTATGACATGTAAGTAAATCCTAGTTATTTTTTTTTATCTAAATTAGCTTGGAAACCTATTTCTAATTTAAAAAATAAAGACGTAATGCGCTATTTATCGAAAATGCAATAATTAATCTTGTTATCATGTCCAAAACTGATTAATCGATTAAAACTGTTCTCCTTATAGATTTTTAAGAGAATAAATAAATAGAAGATTGTAATTACTATAAAGAATTTGTATATTAATAAAATATTTCACAGGAATTGTTATAATTTAGTGCAGCGATTTTTTAACAAAATTAAATCTTTTTAAAAATCCTATAAAACAGTTCGAGAGATTCAGCACACACAATTTCACGAAGTAAACAATGCATTTTCTTGCTTGTTTTTATTTCTAGTATTCTAAATAGAGGCCGAGAAACTTTTCTACAGAGATAGATTCACTTTGGATTGCCTTATACTATATCCTAAAATAGCATTAAAATCATTGCGTAAAATACGAATATGCTTAAAATACGTATTCTTTTAATCTAGAAAAATATCTTTCTTTGCACTACACTTATTGTTATATCAAATTTTTCAAACTTATTCAATTCATAAGTAAAGCGATGGTCCTATGCCACAATTAATACGAATGTTCTTCCTAAATTTTAATTATAGCCGATATTTTTTTTCAAATTATATAATTACCCTGATGCATAAAAGAAAGGTGAAAAAAATCTGCAAAGTTGCATGATGCTGTAAATTGGATTGAAAAGGCTACAGGCTTTAAGGAACTGCAGATTTCCCATCTGTATTCAGAATTTTACATTGCAGATTTAGAATTTATATATTTCACATATGTATGTATTTGAAAAATAGAAACTATATTTCACAATTTTCATTTAATATGAGACAAATGAGAAATATACATTGCTGATGTCTATGGTATTAAATTCTATAAATTCATTCATATTCACGTCATTATTTATACAACTCAAACTCTAATCAAACTCTCAACAATTATTTCTTTGCTTTCCTAAATTCATTTCAAGCTTTAAATTATTTTATAAATTCAGTTTCTTAAAAAGTTTTATGTAACAGTAATAATAAAATACACTGGATATTTATAGAGTCAGTGTTTATTAACATCCTACTAAATGCTTTTGGAAAGATACTGATGATGAACTTCGCAATTTTGAACCACGGTCAAGTGACGAGGATGTCATCTGAGCTGGACTGCTCTCCAAACTACCACACCACGCTAGTAGTAAGACTGATCCACGAGAGATTTAACGTGCCTTAGCTCATCTACACAGTCTTCTGTGGCACTGGAACTCGAACTCACGACGCGCCGACCACGAGCTCATCATCATGACCACTAAGCTACTGACGTCATGGATGTATGGTCAGAATTCACCCCCCATATATATATATATATATATATATCACGTCAGACCGTTCATCTGACAGGAACACCTGCTCCTGCACCTCAGTGCCCAAGGTCATGAATACTGAGATGAGCACAGTAGGCATTGACCGTCATGGGCTGCTGCGCCTCCGCGAGCTTAGTTATATATATATTTATAACAGAATGGCTCTGTTTTTTCTATTATATCGAAAATTTCTGTTGTACTAGGAAGATGACACCATAAAGCTGTTTAACCCCAATTCGCTGGCCTAATTCAGCGAAATCATAATAGGTCTCCATTTTAGTTCAAAGACTCTTTCTGTATCTTCAGTTGTTGTGTTTCTTGTAATCCAATTTCTTTCTTTTTTGGCCTTGTAGATAATACACAACTTTCTAACTTATTATTTTATTATGCTACACACACACACACACACATATATATATATATATATACATATATAAACTAATCTTTATATGTTTGAAAATTAAAAAAATGTTTGGTCAAATTGGTTTTGTAACACTACTCTTTTTTCAGGTTCACAATTCTTGATTCTTTACAAAACTACGTATTTTCCATTGCAAGTAATCTTTCAAGTTAAATGATTTAACTATTTTTCTGTGAAAAAAATATTTTGCTCAAGTGATATTTTCTCTTTTTATAGTATAGAATTCCTTTTAAAGCTTTAGAGTTCTCAAACTACAGAATTTTAAACTATGTTTACATTTCTGAGAAGGCTGTCGCTTGAGTTGAAGAAAAGTCTCCATTAACGTATTAAAATGCAAGAGCTTGTTTTAAAACTTTTCACCGCCGTCTTTCATTAGCAAGTTTTTGAACTCCGTGTACGCTTTTCCTCTTTACCACTGGAGCGTAAACGCCCAAGAAATTCAATTTTCAGAGCAAAACTCAGTGGAGTTCCCTAAAGCTTTCAGCAGAAATTGATCACATGACTCGAATACTCATCAGTGTGTGTGTGTGTGTGACCTCATGATCTACTTTCAAAATAACTTCTTTTTTGTAAATGACTTGTGGAATGGTCAATTAAACTTTATTACGCACAATTCACGACAAAATTTTCATTAGGGATAGACTAGTTTGTGAAAGCTTAAAATGAAGTTATTTTTATTTTAAATAGCTTTATTTTATAGTCACACACAATCCTGGACATTAATTTCTCCTTTTGTTATTTTTCTTACTTACAATTAAAGTTAGTAACATCATATTTTCTTCTTTCAAACACTTTTCGGTAAAATAATAACTTAAAAGCGACCACGCGCATCATTGTTATTACAATCAGTGCCATAGCTAACAATGGGCTAGACGGTGCCGTGCTCCGGGACCCTCGAATTTAGAGGGGCCTTTGGACCCTAACTACTAAGGAAGCCGAATTTATGTGTGTTTTTTAAGTTTGTTATTCTCAATTTTTTCATTTTTGTATAAACTGTTGTTGGAAAATAAACTTCAGGAGTTCCATAAAAAATCTTACCATATACTTATTATTACATTTTAAAAAACCTACACAAGAAGCAATTCCTTCCTTGTTACATTCTATTTTTAATAACAATATGATTCATAATTAGCTAGTTTCATGTTTCAATATTTCGCAATCTTAGCCATATCTGCAATACACTGATGTAATTTTGTTCCCCCCTCCTCTGCTCTTTTGCAGAGGTGTTGTTTTTTTTAAAAAATAATAATATTGTAATGTATTTTTTCTTCTTCATGCATATTTTTTGCATTATTTCCTGTCTGTCTCGGTGAACCATTTTGTAGCTCTAAGCCCTCTGGTGGATGTGATCTCGATCCTCCTGAATAAATAAATAAATAGCTAGGGGTTCACCAACGACGTCTTGCAGCGTAGCATTACATTTTTCCTTCCTTTTAACATCAGTACGTACTCCAGCACATTCGAATTGTATTGATAAATTATAAAACTAAAAATATAGATAAAAAAAAGATACCCGGTGCGTTTAATGGCAAACAACGCCAAGGAAGAGAAGATAGTAAATGAAAATTGTAGCTTTGTACATATATTTTTACTTGATAAAATCCAACTAAGCTCGGGCCCTCTTTTTTGCACCAGGGCTCTTGGATACCTAGCTACGCCACTGAATATAACACTCGTATTTATCAATAGATAGCAAAATACCGTAGTTATTAGAATCTAAGCCGCACTTTTTCCAATATGAATGCTTTTAAAAATCAGGTTTGGCTTAGAACCAAGGCGGAAAATTTCATGTGGAAAATTGAACATGATACACACGATTAGAGCAGTTATGGGTTTATGTATGTTGTTAAAAGCTTTAATACTGGTAAAATAAATTAATTATTCACTTCTTAGTTCTAATTTTAATTTTAGAAATATTAACCGTTTTACACTACGTTTTTATTTTTTCACAAAAAAACTGTTGAGAATTTGAGGTGCGGCTTAGAATCGATGACGGCTTAGATATGAATAAATACGGTAGTGGTATTTTGTCAGAATAAATTTCCTTAAAATTATCTGTATATAAACTTGCTAGCCGCTATCCATCTACTTCGGTAAGGTAATTCATGATGCTGTATGACTACATATTGTTTTTTTTTAAGTTATTGATGTCAAGTCCTAGCACTAATCATTCTAATTGTATTGAAAAAAATTCTTATAGCCTTTGTGTCGCTTGATTTAAAACCGACAGGACTTGAACTCCTATAAAGGAAATATATTGATCTCTTGTGCTCCTTAACCCCTTCCCTCGGAATCGATTACCTCAGAATCCGTATTTAGATACCCTGTACTCAAAAAAAGAAATGTTTGCCAAATTTTAAGTCTGTTGGTCAAATAGTTCAAAAACGGGGATTTTTTTTATATCTAAAACTCCCCCTTAACCCCTGCAATCTCCTTTGTGAGTTGATCTTCACAAAGCCCGTTCTTAGCGGATCTCTACTCAACAAAAGAAATACGCCTGTAAAATTTCAAGTCTGTAGATCTAATAGTTCCGGAGATATCGTGATGATTATGTAAGTGAATGTGGATATAGAGAGTAACTTTTTTCCATATGGATTTCTAAAAGTTTATTTTGTCTTAATTTTACCTATCTTTTAAGTCTTTTTTTTAAATCATCACGCTAAATTACGCTTACGCCATAATCATTACGCTTTTTTTTCTTAAACGAACTGAATGAATCGATTTTAAATGCAATTAGCTGCACGTATAGAGAAAATTTTAAAATATTTAGAATTTCTTTTCATTTTCTCGTAGTTAATAAAATTTCCATTCTAAAAATACTTCTCGCAAAAAAAAAAAAAAAAAACTTTACCCTAAGCTTAGTTTTATGAAACTGCTTTATTATTTAAATTCTTTAGGTTTCACAGAAATATTAAATTCTTTTAATTATTTATTCTTTTCATTTAATTAGTATAGTAACATTCACACGCGTGTTTTTTTTTTTTTTTTTTTTTTTTACTGCGCCTCTACTCTTTTGTGGGAAATTGAGTTTTACAGGTAAGCTGCACCTGTAAAACATAATTTTCCACAAGGAGAGTACCGCTGCAAAGAAAACAACACACGTGTGTATTTCAATATGTATGCATACGTTGTTCTCACACACACATATAACATAGGCTTCTTTTTACTTTCTGATGGGGAAAAAACTTAAAAGTATGGTTCTCTTAATTTTTTTTAAAAAAAATGAAACTTGACCATGGTTTAAAATTGCGAGGTCCAGCGTCAATAGCTCTCCTGTTGCTTTATAGTGGGATGTGCATAAACACAACACTAATATATTAAACCTAAAAGATAGCACTTTTCAGTTTTATCTATTTGCTTGAACTTCAGAGAACAAACATGAAATAATTGGAAGAAATTTAAGAAATAGAGGTTACATAACCAAGAGACATGAATAATGCTTTTAACTTCATTCCCCATATTTCCTCACAGATCCACGCGGGAAATTTGAGACTTAGGATGTTTCAACTTACAGTAACTATCAGTACTCCCAGTGGCCGTAGTAGCCTAGTGGTTATGGTCACGAACTTGCGGCTGGCGTGTAACGGGTTCGAGTCCTGATGTCACTGAGGGCCTACTGTGTAGAGGGGCTGATACACGTTAAACCTATCTTGGCTCAAAGAGTTCGCGTGGGAGAGTAACAGCTCAGGTGTCATCCCCGTCACTTGACAGAGATATAAAATTTTGAGTTCCGGCGCCAATAGTCCTTGTATTGCTTTATAGTTCGGCGTTAACAAACTCTCAATCATTATTCCTCATTAATAACTTAAGGAAAATCTATAAGTAAACTCGAAAATTACCAGTACGAGACTGATATATAATTTTAAGCACCAAGCTGCTGATCTCTATTAAACTTTGAAAATAATATGCAGTTTAATATTACAGCATTCCCGTTAAATACATTATGTGAATGCATTGTATACAATATGAATTCAAATATTCTCGATTTTAATGCACAGTAATTTTAAATTTATTTCACATTTTATTATACTTAACCATTTTCCCAGGGAACCTTTGGGTATATGGATTCGCAATGAACATATATATTTTTAAGTTTATATTGTATATATTCTACACACTATACTTTTTGTGTGATTGAGTGAATATTAACGTCGCACTATTCAGCTACTCTAGGGCTTTTGGCGACGGACCTCGTAATTTTGAACCATGGCCAAGTGACGAGGACGACGCCTGTGCTGGCACCTCCCTCTCCTAACTACCACACCAATGGGAGGACGTTTGAGCTCTCGACTGATTTAATGTGCATCGCTCCCCTACACAGCGGGCCTTCAGTGGTACTGGGCTCGAACTCATGACACGTCAGCCACGAATCCGCTACCTTGACCATTAGGCTACCGCAGCCACATACTTTTTGTGTGAAGCTGCTTATTTGCAGTTTCTATTTCAATAAAGATTTATTTTATTTTTATCAGTACTATAAATTAACAGAGGGCAAGAATTAAAACGTTACAGTCACTCAAAATCCTCGAAGAGCAAGGAACTCTGTTCATCCGCCCAGCGATATTTCAATAAAGTATTAAAAAATTTCCTTTCGAAATGCAACCTTTAGAAACTTTTCAATAAAAGCATTTTTATAAGAATTGCCCAAAATTCAAGCATTAAATATTTCTATAGATATGAGTGCTCTATTATTCAATTTGTGTTATCAAAATACTTTTTCAGCTGTATTTCTTAAGAACTCATTCGCCAGTTTATTTTTCGAGGTTATTTTTATAGAAAGTTGTTCAATTAAAGGGTCATGTTGAACCAAGGAAAATGGCTGTGAGCCTTGCAAGTTAAAAAAACCACTTGAAAAGTGTGAATTACGAGGAAAACACTAAAACAAAGCTTTTGTAAAAATATACATCATTCTTAAATCTTTGCGTTTATTTATTTCTATCACATGATTGACATTAGTCTCTTCCAATGAAAAAGTAGCAGAGGGAGCCGAGTGACCATGGTTGCAAACTCGTGGGCTGGGTTGTATCCGTCGAATCACGAGTTCGAATCCGGGTATAACAAAAGATCCACCTTGTAGAAGGTTGATGCATGTTAAATCTGTCAAGACCTAAAGTCTTCAGGCTGGAGTGGTGCACACGCTGGTGTCAAACTCATCACTTGATCGAGGCTCAAAACTGCAAGATCCGTTGCCAATACCCCTCGTGTATCTTTGATTTTTTTTAATGCGAACATTTATAAACCCGTGCACCACACAATGTATCACATGGGGGCTTACAACACAAATATCCATGCCTTCTCCGAGATTCGAACCCAGTCCCTACGGCACCGCAGTCAGCGTCACTAACCACTATACCGGATGGGCGGCATATCTTTGATTTAATATGATTTTTTTTATTTACGACGCATTCTGAAGCTGAGCGTCAAGTGATCAGAATGACTCTAGAGTTTGCACCCCACTATCCAAGCTTCCTCACTTCGTCAACATAAAGACTTTCAGCCTTAAAAGATTTGACATGCATTAGCCCCTCTATAGGGCGAGTTTACAGTGGCATCAATATTCGAACCAGTAATTTGACAACATTGGCAACGAATTCTCCTCCATGATCCCTCGGCTACCGCGCTTTCCATATAATCTACAGTTAAAAATAAATATGACATGTTTTCCAATAATGGTATGCGGCGGCGGTAGCCTAGTGGCTAAGGTAACGGACTTTTGGCCAGCGTGTCATAAGTTCGAGCCTAGTACCGCTGAAGACCAGCAGTTTTGGGGAATGATGCAGGTTAAATCTGTCGAGAGCTCAAACGCCCTCCTGTTGGTGTGGTGTGGTAGTTAGGAGAGAGGGTGCCAGCTCAGGTGTCGTCCGCGTCACTTGAACATGGTTCAAAATTGAGCGGTCCGTCGCCAAAAGCCCTCGTGTATATGTATATATATATATATATATATAGCTAAACAATACGACATTAATATTCACTCACTCACTCCTACCGTTGGTGTGGTGTGGTAGTTGGGAGAAAGTGGGGCCAGCTCAGGTGTCGTCCTCGTCACTTGACCATGGTTCAAAATTATGAGGTCCGTCGCCAAAAGCCCTCGTGTAGCTGAACAGTGCGACGTTAATATTCATTCACTCATTCACCCGAAAGTGGTACAAAAACATGGTTATAAAAAATGAATTATAATAATTAGTATAAAATGTCTTTGAGGAAATACAAAGTTTGGTTTTTTTTATTTCAAGTAAAAGTTTGAATTTAGATACAAAGAGTTTAAAACACTTTCAGGGTAATGTACAATTTTCATAAAAACTTAAACTTTTCCTTGTTTAAAATAACTTCAATAATAATTTAAACAGTGCATACAATCGAAAATATTATTTCAAAGTTTTATGTTTATTTATTCATTTACTGCAACACAAGAGGATCTTAATTATATTTCGAAAACTTAAAGCTACCGAACTACCCAGTTGGTGAATAATTCTCCCTTCATCAAGAACTTTCCAGTTTAAATTTAGAAACCTTCCTCGCAATTTAAAATAACTCAGGTATTCATTCTTATACATTATTAGCGATATTTTAAAGGCTTTTACCGAAATATGATGAGGTTGGGAAACTCCGACGATAATGTATGTCACGGAATCAATAGGGCTAGGTTCCGTTTTCTTGGCACAAAGCCAATAAAGCATCTTAATAATTTGCTCTCAGTCGCCCCGTTTCGTACTTATTGATACAAGTAGAAAATGAACTCTCGGGGATTTTTCAATGAGTGAGAACAAGATTATTCATAGTTTTTTTCCGATCTTGGGGGAAAATGCACTACTTGTACGAGTTTGAGTTTTGTAATAGAAAAGATTTCCCATGAGCTTTTTTATTTTTTAATTTTCATACGATTATGTAAATCTTTAAAATGTTATATTTATTTTGCAGTAGATCCCGAAAATTCGTCACTCAATAACCCAGCAATCCTGATAATTTGACTACCGCCGAACAGGTAAGAAAAAACAATTCAATTTCTTAAAAAACAAAAGGCACTTTTTTTTTAGAAAAAACATAGCCAGTTTTTGCAAAATTGGCTATTCATTGTAGACTATTTTATGCCTTAATAAAGTGTTTCTGAGGTGTGGTTGCTCAGGTAAATTACATGTATATATTCATTAATTTTCATTTTCATGTAGTAAGTGCTCTAAACTAAACTAAACTCAGGGGTGCAAAAGCCCATGGCGGGCCAAGGCCTACTATGCCCATCTCAGTTTTCGTGATCTTGGTAAATGAGGTGCTTGAGATTTATTCTAGACAGCTAGTCAGTCTCACTTGGAACTCCCAGTGTATTGTTCCCAAGCAAGCTTGGTACTCATTTTATCAACCCATTAAAAGGATGAAAGGCTGAGTCGAGTGAGTGAGTGAATATTAACGTCGCACTGTTCAGCTACGCGAGGGCTTTTGGTGACGGACCTCATAATTTTGAACCATGGTCAAGTTACTAGGACGACACCTGAGCTGTCCCCTCTCCTAACTACCACACCACACCAACGGGATGACGTTTGAGCTCTCGACAGATAAAACGTGCATCGCTCCCCTACACGGCTGGTCTTTAGTGGTACTGAGATCGAACTCATGACACGCTAGCCATGATCCGATGCCTTGACCACTTGGCTTCCGCCGCCACAAGGTTGAGTCGAGGTTTGTACCCTAGACCTATAGCGTGGAAGCGCAATACGCTACCCCTCGGTCTTTTCCTTTCTTAAAGATAATTGGGCAGTTTATTTACTGTTGTGTTCAAAGCAAACAATATATTCAAATGCAGTATAATATTTTCTGAGGAAGCACTCGTTCTTTTTTAATTCCATTCTCGATAACCCATTTGCGCAAACTCGGCTTCCCTTCGGTTCACATTAGGCCGAGTTTTCGAGACTTTGCTGTATTTCGTAAATTTAAAATATAGTTGTGGTTGTCCATTTTTGCAGGCTCTCTAGGTATTCATAGTTATATTTGTTTGTGGAGCACTGTAAATGGAATCAAGATTTTGTTTTTCGCTATAAAATTTTATCATGGCAATTTACTAAAATTTCAGACAAAATATAAAATGTTCATAAACCACTTTTCTCAAGAGATATGGAAGGCCACAGTACCTAGGCGATCATGGTCACGAACTCTGCGTCGTATCTGTCGAATCATGAGTTTGAGTCCTGGTGCCAGTAAGGACACGCCGAGTAGAGGGGCTGATGCACGATAAATTTGTCGAGGCTCAAAGTCCTCCTATTGGTATTGATTGGAAGTTAAGTCAGTGTATGGTCAGCTCAGGTATCGTCCTCGTCACTTCACCCAGATTCGAAATCACGCGATCTGTCACCGTTAGTCCTCTTGTTGCTTCAAAGTGCTGCGTTAACAGACTATAAATAAATAGAACTCTCAGAAAATATGAATTTAAAAAAGAATTTCCTTGTAATTGCATTATAAACATTATGTGAGAAAAATAAACTTTTATTTTCAATATGCTTTAAATAAACACATTTTTCCTTAATTCGTGGGGTTTTTTTTGGAGAAAGGTGGGGGGGGGAGGGCCTGGTTTTTTTCAAAGAAAAATTGTGAAATTCGCGTTACTGAAATAACACAAGCTGCTATAAATAAAAAAAAATTCTAAAAGAAACCAAATGTGAAGGTATTAAATAAGTTCGAATGTCTTACTTCATCTTTACTTATTCTCTTCAATAATCATTCACATCACATAAGTATCACAAAAAAAAATGTTCTAATTATTTCTGAGCTACTAAATAAGGCGATCTCAGAAAAAAAAAATGGCTTAATGACTGTCCCTATTAAAGAGACTCAAAAAATTCGTTGAAATAACTTTTTCTTTAATTAACAGGCTTATGAAAAGGTTGTTTTATTGTTTGCTGAGACACAGCAATGATGAGTTGTTTTTTTACAAAGCCAATTAATGAAGTAATATAAACCTGAAATCTCTTTCTCTGTTTCTTTTTAATTATTATTTCTAATTAAAAAACCCACTTATTTGTACTTTTAAGGGTAGTTTTGAAAGGTTCATTTTTATTTATAAAAATAAAGAGTGTTTCGTTTTTTTTTCTGGTTCTTTTTTAGTTTAGTCAGTTTTTGATTTTTACTAGATGATCAGTAATGTCTTTCCATATCTAGAATCGAAATTTCACTGATACCTAGAAATTCAATTTACAATGAGGTTTGGGGTGATATATTTTTCTTTGTATTTATGTCACATTACAATTTACACTCATGTCCATAAATTAAGGATAATTCAGAATCACACAGAAATTGAACTCTAAAATAAAAATTTCACCTGTAGAATTATCACACACATCTTGAAGAAGAATATGCAAATTACAGGAAACCACCATTTGGCAACGATTCCAAGATGATGGTAATGTGAGTAGATGTTACAGCACAGATCGCCCCCGAGTTACAATGCCGAATGAGGACCGGTATTTGGCAGTTACTGCCAAAAGAAACAGAGCAGAGCACAGCATCAGACCTATCTCGTCAGCTCTCTTCAGCTACCGGTATCACATTACAATTTTCAGGCAGTTTCAAGGCAGACCGTTTACAGACGCTTAGGGCACATTGGCCTATATGCTCGTAGGCCTGTCAGATGTGTTCCCCTTACCGTAACTCACTGTCGCCTGCGATTAACCTGGAGTAGAGAGCATGCATTGTGGACACCGCAACTGTGGTCTTGTGTGATGTTTTCCAACGAGTCCAGGTTTAGTTTGCAGTCTGATTCTCGTCGGACTTTCATATGGAGAGCGCCAGGTACCCGTTACCACCAAGAGAACACCATTGAACGACACCGTTACGGTAGTGCAGGATGACTCGTTTGGGGAGGAATTATTCTTGGTTCCAGAAATGACCTGTGCATGTTCAGAGTGTAACGATGACAGGCCACATCTATCGGGATGTCATTCTGGAACAACATGTACGTTTGTTTCAGGGCGCCATGGGTGCTGAATTTCTGTTTATGGATGACAACGCCCGTCCTCACCGTGCAAACATTGTAGACGAATGCCTTCAATCGGAGGATGTCACCCATATGGATTGGCCAGCATACTCACCGGACTTGAATCCAATAGAGCATGTGTGGGAAATGCTTAGTGGACGAATTGCAGCCCGTCAACCCCCTCCCACCTGTCTACCGGAAATTCGGAGGGCATTGCTTGATGAGTGGGTGTAATATTCCCCAAGATCAGATTGATAATTTGATACTCAGCATGCGTAGGCGTTGTAAGGCCTGTATTGCATCGTCCGGGAGACATACTCCGTATTAACCATCATACTAGCCATGTTATACTGTTTTTTGTAAATAGGTTCTTTTTTGAAATTTGCTCCAGGGAGTAAAAATCGCAATTTTTATTAATTATGTCAAACATGTAGCATCTTTTTTGCTCTTTACCTTTTGTTTAATAAATAGACTTTACAAATAAGTCAAATTTGATTTGCTTCTGTCTCTTCCTTTGCCTGAATTTCATTATCCTTAATTTATGGACATGAGCGTACAATGAACTATTATTAATGATTTTTTTTAATTTCGAGCTATGCTCAGATGACAAGATGACACCTAATTAGCACCTCAGTTGCAAAATTTCCACACCATACTACATGAAAACTAAGGTAAAGTTACAAGTACTCAAAATGAAAATTGAAGCTCTATTGTAACCGTATTTAACAACTGTCGTTTAAAATGAAACTATTACACATTTTGAAATAACTATATGAATATTGTTATTTACTTTTAAATGAAACTAACCTAAAAAAACCTAAGAAAAAAATTATATTTTAATGTAATAGTTGCTTGTGTTAAATTGCTAAATGTCAATTTTAGCACTCTTCTTACGTTAATAAGTCTCCAGAAATATTTTAAGAAAATGAAGATTCTTTTGAAATCTAATTTCATACAAGTATTAAAATTGACTCTGCACTAAATATTGATTATAAGAGCTAATTTTTTTTCACGTGACAAAATATCGTGTTTCATTTAAAGATAATTATTTGTCTTAATAATTAAGAACCTAACAGATCAAAATTGGAATGTTATTCTTTCCATAGTAGTTACTATTGTAACTCATAATAATTAAATTAAAAAAATAGTATCACTCATTTTCTTAGTAATATGATGTTACTTCTTCAAGAACGTTATATCTTGCACTAAAAAAAACGCTCTTAATACTTTTAATTCCCATCTATAAATTAAATAACTTTCATTCAAATGATTTAAAAGTTTATGACGTTTTAAATATGCTATTGATAATTTAAGGGTTTGAAAATCGATTGAAATTTGGTGATCCATGTGACGGAATGCTGAGCAAAAAATTAAAATATAAAGAAGTCTACTACTTATTCTTAAGAAATGATGTTAAATTCTTTAATTTTTCCGCGTAGTGGTTTTAAGAATAAAAGTCAGTTTTACGATAATAGAATATTAATATTCAGATATCAGTGAAACTGCTTTTTTAACGTGCATAAATAAATATGAAACTAAAAAAAAAATATATTATTTTGTTACATACTTTCTACAGTCGTATCTTGAAAGGTATATAAATTTCATTCTACCTAAATTACTAAATAAAGTTTAAAAATAATAAAAACAGAAATGTGAGATGATATATTTTTTGTCACAGTTTTAATGTACGGATATGTATTTTTTGAAAAAGAATTTTCTCAATTCAAATTTCTTCACATAGTGCTATTTAACTTCCCAAACAAGTCTTTTTTTAATATTGTTTTTAGCGCAATCAATACATTTTTATAAACAATTCCTTTTTTTGTTTCTCCTTCATTTATATTTTAAAAATACATACTTTCCAGATGATTATTAATATTGCAACAACTTAAATACTGGGCAATCACAAATGATTCATTTGTTTTGAGAAGTCAATATTTTCAAAAGTATTGAACGTACACACTTGAAAGAAATATGTGAAAATAATTAAAATTTATCAAGTTTGTATTATTTACTCCTCCCTCCTCATACCTCTCATTGGTACATCCGAGTTCGTGACTACCTAAACGATGAATTTTTTCGCTGGATTGGGAGTATTAGTGAGAATGACCAAGCTTAGTTCCCCCTTGACCTCGCACATCCCCTGATTTCACGCCCTGTGATTTCTTCCTATGGAATTACGTTAAGGACCTTGTTTAGGCACCTCCACTACCATAATTCTTACTCCATCTCAAAGAACACATTAATACAGTAGTGCAGACTGCAATGGGTCTATCCGAGAGCTTCTTACTAACCTTCTTAGGGAAAACTATTTCTTTTAAACGTTGTTTCATTGAAAACTTTCTCCCGAAGTAAACACGGTGTATGTAAATGAAGGATGATATTTAAGTTTTGATTTTTAAGTACGCGGAGTTAGTAGTTAGAAGTTAGTGGTTAGCAGAAGTAGCTGTGAACTAGTGGAGAGTTGCTCGACGATTAGTTGATGAATAATTAAAGATTGCTAATTGACAATTTAGTCAATAAGTTGGATTAGATTAATAACGACCAGAGGTCGAACAGCCGAGAATGGAATTACAGTAATTTAGACCGTAGAAAACCAAACAATTCTAAGAGCAAGTTAATTGAATTAGAATTGAATACTAAGTATCATTTCTACCATGTCTTTGCTCCTTTGCTTAATAAAAGATGCATTTTCTACCCTGGATTATTGAAAAATTAAGGAAAAGATTAATATAATAGAATTGTTCTGATTACGGCTGATCTTTATTCAAACCCTCAAACACCGATAAACGTGACAGAACGTTTATCACAAGACAATTGACAGGACTATGCTACACATTACATGGAATGAACTCAACTATCGTCAGGACGTCTGTCGTTTCAACTAAGGAAAACATATTGAACATGTGTAGAAGGTGTATAAACTTTAGCTCATTTCATATTTCTTTCATGTGTGTGCGTGTAATACTTTTGAAAACATAGACTTTACAAAATAAATGAATCGTGTAGGTTAACCTTGTACATTTTTGAAAGTTTTAATTTTTGTTTTTGATTTTCATGAGACTTATAGATCAAACAGATCAGACACCTCAAAAAAGAATTAATTCCTACTTAGTTCAATTCGTACAATTTTTGGAGAAGGAAACCCTTCTAAGTAATTTATTCCTATACAGGATAGGTGTTAATCCCCCCCTGAAATTTGAATTTTTTTTGTCCCAAAGTCAGAATAAAATGTGTTTTTTATAGAATTTTTTTGAGTGCGACGTAATTAAACAAACACAGTAGCGGAATCCATCAAATTTAAACTTAGTTTATGTTGTTTCCCTTTATAATTGAATATAAATATTTTTCCAGTAGCTTACTTATTACTATAAAAATATCAAAATAGCTGTTAATGTTAAAACTACAGAATTTTTTTAATTGAAAGAAGCTTCTTTTAATTATACAAATGTAACAATGTTTTAACCCTTTATAAGACCGTGGTAAGTATACATACCACCAACTACATTAATTTTTAAATGTCGACGCGGGAAGCTATTTCCACACCTATGATTTGTCCTCCTTGTATTTTAGCTAGTACGACAACTGTTACCTGGATTTTCAAATCGCAAGCGAAAAAGACTAGCAGCAAGAAAACTGTTCCAGATGACGTACTATTGACTAAAGTTGGTGGTCATATCCCAAATTTAAAAAAATATATATAGATGCGCTGCCGCTACTAAAGCCAGGACTGATGCTAATGTGTCGGCCACCCACGTGCAAACGCCTAATGTGTCACCCCTCTGGAGAATATTTGATATTTTGACTAATACTTAACGTCGACGTAAAAAACTCATCTACCTGTAAGAATAAAAGTAAAACAATAAAAATGCAAATAAACACAAAAATCACTTTTTTATTTTATTTATCTAAATTGTAAGGCTATTATTGAATAGAAAACTTTTAATTTCTTCAAGAGTGCATATTGAATTTAAACACTTCTATGTCTTAGGTAAATTTATATATTTTCGTACAGCAACTTTCGTAAAAATCATTTTGAGGCATCTTTTTTAAGCATCGATCCACAGTGCACCGCCAGTACCACTGATAGGCAAAGAAAAAAAAACTTTTTGTCTTGCAATATTGCCAACTCTACCACGAATTTTGCTACCAAATGAAAAAGGCGTATAAAGAGTAGTTATTGATGGACTATGGATTAACACACTCTGCACTAACATTCCATTTTTCTTAAATTATGCTATGCTATCAGGAAATCGGGAATTTTTTTGAGTTTTCAATAACTATTAAAAATTCAGAAACTTTATTCGACTTACACTATAAGTTTTATTTTGAGAAATTCGTAAAAAATTTTGCTTGATTGATAGAACTATATGCGGTCTGCTACTGCCTCTTGTTTTGGCCACCCGCATGCTGTGCACGCGCTTCACATCTGCTAGGATCGGCCCTGACTAAAGCACATGTGAACAAGATACATTTGTAGAGTTTGCAATATCCCACAATGTATTGGTCCCTGTTTTCTGAAAATGATGGAAATAATGGAAAATAATATTTATAAATTTATAAAATTTTGAATGCAAAATATATGCTTAATTTATTTTGCATTTTGAAGGTTTTAGTAGTTTCAAATTATATTTTATAAATACCATGTAATGCGATGTAAAAAATGCAAAAATAAGATGCCCTACCTTTAAATAGCTCCAAGCAGGCGGTGAGAAATATGCTTCCCACAAAAAACAAAAAATAAAGGCTCTTAGAAATCACATTAATTTAAGACATAAGTTACATTTCTTTTTATAAATCAATCTGAATCCGAAAAATATTTGAACAAAACATCACTAGAAAAAATGGCCTTAATGAATAAATAGAACTATGTTTCAATAAATAAATTAAAAAAATTAATTGCAGATAAATCTATTTTGCTAAATTTCATCTTTCTATTTTCCTTTATTTTCTTCCATAAAATGCATATCTTTTGTCTTAAAAGACATACAAATATAATAACTAGTTCTATATAAATTAGTTATATGAAAAAATAACCTTTTTTATCCATTCCCAAAAGGGGTTATCTTTCAATTTTTATAAAACACATTTTTAATATTAAACAATTCCAATAAATCATTTATTGATAAGTGGAGCTAAGAAATAATTTCCATTTGTATTTTTTTCAAAGAGAATATGTTCGGTATCAATGGAATAGACTTTTTTGCCAATCTAAAAGAATTCCCAACTAACTCAATGGAATTACTGCGGTACGCCAAGAACATTTTCTTGTCATTAATCTAATCAATAGACTTGCGTTCTCTTCTATGGATATTTCTTTTTCTTTTATATGTTTTGTACCCACGATGATTTGATTAGCCTTATGAAATTATTGCTTTTTAATAAAACCATTTTTGGGATTTGTAGCATCTACACAGATTAGTAAATCAGAATTGTGACCTTTTTAAAAATCTATGCAAAAAATAATTATCTCTTTAAAAAACGTATCGATCTTGTAAAATTATTGAAGTGCTTTGATACTCCTTCACTTTTTTATTGAAGGATTACTGAGAAGGTATTGATGGTTTCAACGTTTTAATACTGGTCGTATTGTGTGATGTTGTTGCTGGAACATTCTAATACGTTATGTACTGTTAATAAAAGTGAAGATGTAAACATCCAGGTTACGCAAGGATGGCATGCCCAACTGTGGTGCAGAAGGCCATGATTTCATTAGAGAAATAGTAATAGAAATACACTGGTGTCCAAAATTAAGGTTACACACACTTAAAATGCAATATCTTTGCATATAATTTTTTGTTTGTAATAATTTTTTGTATATATGTTCCTCATACTCTGAGACTAATTATGCTAACAAATAAAAACTTAATGGAGGTTACTTCTTGTATATGCAAATTAAATTAAAAAATTGTCAAAACGCTCTGTGTGAAACATTTAAAAAATGGAATGTCTTATTAGGAATGTGGCTACTCCTTGTAGCTATACAGGCTTCACAACGAGCTCTCCTGCTACCAATTAGGTTGCTAATTTCATCTTGTGGCAACAATACCCTCTTTTCTATAAGCACAGATTTTTAAGTCTGGAGTATGTTTGGAGGGTACTGATATCGAGCAATAGCTTTCCTTAACGCATTCCAAACATGTCCAATAGGATTTAGGTCAGGAGAGTTCGCTGGCCGTTCCATCTGGTACCCTCTTCCTCAAGAAAGTCTTTGACAAGATTAGTTTCGTGCAGTCTCGCATTATTATCCGTAAAACTAAAATCTTGATCAATTGCTCCTCGGAATAGTCTAATATCAGTTACAAGAACTTCATCTTTATATAGTTGTGCAGTAACAGGACCTGCTTCAAAAATGTGAAACATCTAACAACGCCTCCCTAAACAAGAACTCCACACCCACCAAACTGATCGGATTCTCTTATGTAAGAAGGATGGTAGAGAGTCCCAGACTCTCTCCATCACGGCCCACTCTTGATTTGCCCAAGACACATGTTCTTGGCTCCATACGAGTTCTTTTCTGTAATGAGTTAAGAGGGACACATACCACTGGTAATCAGGGATAAAGGGTATGTAAACAGTTTAGGGTGAAATTGTCTTTTCAGTGGCACCAGCAAAGTCCTGAGCACTCTCCTTAGCTGCCAAACCTATGTGGAGACGTGCATTTATTGTCAAATATTGATCTGCCGTAAGTCTTGTAGCGTTTGGTCGATCTTGTCCAGGCCTTATAACAACAGTATCCGTTGTTTGAAATTGTTTCCACGGTCTGGATATCATCTTCTGAAAAGCATTTAGATTTCGTATTACTTCTGCTTGAGACATCCCAACCTCCATCCTATATCATCATCTAAATAATTGTGAGAACTAATTTTAAAATAATTAACAAAAATGTGTGTTTATCACAGTGCGATACACAAGTTTAAACACAAAATTCAACTCTCTACTGTGAAAATGGCTTTTAAGTTTTTCAGTCTAAATGACCATAAAAAATCTTTTTATCAGTCAAAACTCACAAAATTAGGATATTATACTTGCGTTTGCTCACTTTTTAGATCAGTTTTAAAAATTAGATTTATTGAAATAGTAAGAAATTTATGCTTGTAACATTAATTTTGGACACCAGTGTATTAATAAACTCAGAATATAGAATATCTTGTAAATAGTTCAGTGTTAAACATTTTGACCAAAATACTCTAAAACTACAAATAAATCCATAATACATCCTTAAAACTTACTTCCAAACACTTGGGAGAAAAGTTCTTAATTTCGAAGGAAATAAGCTGAGGAATACAGAAATAATTCTTTTATCAAGGAACAAGTTTATTTGATTTCTACGCAACGAAATATTTGTTTATCCTGCAAATGTTCCATTTTTTTTACTCTGAATCATACTAATGAATAGAAAGATTTGCGTCAGATAATTTTTCGTAAATTTTTCCATCAAAACAAATAATAAGTCAGTCTAATGTAAAAAACACGTCCTTTACATACATTCTTTAGATTGAATTATCGCAATTATTAGTTCTAATTAAGTGAAGAATTAAATTAAGTGTAATTATATTTCGTCAAAAGGGTGAGTTTCTTATATTGAAAAAACCTGAGGAATATATGTTAAGTATTTAATGATTTTTTCCTGTTCCTCACAAAAACCCTCTTCGGATTTAAAGTAATGTTTTATTTGTTAAATTTTTCGATTGATATCAAACACAACACACACATCTAGATATTCAGGGATTTAATATTCAATATTCGAAGAGTACCAAGCTTGCTTGGGAACTGAACACTGGGGGTTTCGCGTCAGACAGATCCCTTGACCAAAGCATCTGCACATGCACCCCAGTGCCTAAGATCACGTATACTGAGATAGGCACAGTAGGCCTTTAGCCTCATGGGCTGTTGCGCCACTGAGTTCAGTTAAATATTCGATAATAACACACAAAGAAATGCTTTCAGTTGAAAAGGGCCAATCACAATTGTGTTATTCAAGTTCCAAGTCCATCCATTGTTTGATTCTGTAAAATTTTTATTATATATAACAAAAAAGAATAAATAATTATCTTAAAGTTAATTTAAATCCTTTTAAAGGTTTATGAAAGAGCCCATTTGTGCTATACACTCAGTCCAAAGATTCGATGCGGCTTGCTCTATCAACAAAAGACGTCCATACCACTTTGATAGTAATTAATGAAATACGCCGAATTCCTTTAGTACAGGTTAAGAAACTCAATGATAAAAACTTAACATAGCAAGAACCTGAAAGCAATTAAAAAGGGTTTGGAGAAGGAACTTCCAATACAGTCTAATAAAGCATAATTTTCATGCTTCTTAATGGAACACTTATTTCAGTTAAGATAATTAAATATAGCAAAAAATTGCTAACACTATTTTAATAAATTTATAGTGAAATGATTTACATCTTTC
This sequence comes from Trichonephila clavata, assembly GCA_019973975.1. Lineage (NCBI taxonomy): Eukaryota > Metazoa > Arthropoda > Arachnida > Araneae > Nephilidae > Trichonephila > Trichonephila clavata. The sequence continues at coordinate 86,784 of BMAO01001928.1, forward strand.
ATGTATTGCGTTAATCATCATGGAGAATTCAAACATAAAATAAATATATAATTTTAAAAAACTAAAAAAGAAACACCCTTTTATAGTTAATCGAACTAAATTGTAACAATCTTTTAGTCACGAGATGCGGGATGGGATCTGAAAATGGAAAATCGTTAATCCTCATGATCCTGATCAGGACAATGGAACAAAATTATTAAACTATTATATTGTCATTGGTTCTGGAAAAGTGAGCAAAATTTCGAATTAATCTGACCTTCTAAAGTGGGTAAAAATTGAGTTCAAAGATTCCGTTACATACAAGTAAAGCTTATAAAAGGGTGATAAAAAAAGCCACTGTCGATCAAAAAGTTCACACGTGGAAAAGAAACAGCCGTGTATAGATTCTTGTTGTTGTCATCTTATATGCAGCAAACCGACGAGACTAGCAAATAATTTGTGTCAAACACGGTAGTATGTAAGATTCTTGAAGTATATTTTAAATAGCAATTATGCAGATGTTGCAGAAATTTTCTGCTATTCATTGCATCTTTGCAACTGAATATTTATACCAAAAATTATATTAATTGCAGTTTGATGCATATGTATTGTATTATAATTAGGTTAATTGACTATAAGCATACAATATGCACTTCAGATAATGTACTGTATAAAGGTACTTCTAATTTTAACAAAAGAGGGAAGAAAAAACTAATATTTTAATGGTGCATTATTGTTCGCTTGCAACATAACATTTAGGAAATATCTTACTAGAATGTTGGAATGGAAAATGCTAATTACTTTTTATTAGCATACTGATTTTAATAAATAATAATACTCGTATAACATATCCCCATCAGTAATATTCATATTCAAATTCGTTGAATTTATTAGCGTTATTCGTAATCTATTAGCGTATGTTTAAAACTATAATAACAGATCAAAGCTTAGAGTTTTCACCATTAAATTATCTTGCATATATATATAAATGGATGCTTGTATATATGAAATCGCTTCACTGCAACACCATTTAACAGATCACCATGATTTTTTGTGGAGAAGGTTTTTGTGCTATCTTCTTTGTTACAGCTCCCCACCAGGTAGCGCTACAGCATATCAACTTCTGTACCATTCAATCAATCGCCAAGTTGCCAACGTGGTCGCCAAAAATGATGCCAACTTGGCTCTATCACAAACATTTCGCTATGTTTCCATTGAATCGCCATTATAATGTAAGGAACGGCGTTGCTTGCGAATATTATAATTTTAACATAAAATAAATACAATAGAAAGTAATATTAACGTATTACATATCCAGATATAAATTATTTATACTATTTTAAGCGTTCATTATACAAAATTTGTAACAATGTGTTAGTTTTGCTGAGCAGAGATTATAGCTTAGGAAGGTGCTTTTAAATTCAGAACCTCAAGAGAGTTACGGAGCGTTATAAATAAAAAAAGTCCTTTTTATCAGCTATTAGACCTGCAGACTGAAATTTTAACAATATGTTGTTGTTTTTTGTAGCTGAGATATTCAAAAAGCTTTTTTCGTGTTTTGTTTAATTTAAAATTCAAGTAAAATTAACTCATTAAAAACTTATTTATCCTTCAAACTGTATTGTTTAATTTTTCAATTCCCCCATGCGAAGAGCGGGTGCAACAGCTGGTTTTATATAAAATGTAAACTTCAATTGTTAAAATTTTCAAATTTTCAAAAGGATTTATTTTGTGTTTTAATGTTCATTGGACTAATGAATTTAATGTCCATAAGTTCAAACATTATCCATTTATGAACGATTAATTACTTTAAAAAACCCTTTTCCAATATTAATTTTTTAATATTATCAGCTTCCCAAGTCATTAATGACTCCCAAAACTTTAAATCTTGTTACTAATTCCTTCTTAAATACAGCAATTTTTCAAAAAAAGTTCTCATCATCCATCATGCCCATCGTAAAATGCATTAAGTGTGTTTTTATTTGACTAATTAATAAAGATTAAGCATTGTAATTGCGCAATAAAAAAGCTTACGTTGAATACCATAATAACGCAAGACATTATTTTAATGTCACTGAGCTAAGGAAACAGGTTAATAGGAGGAATGCTTATTTTCTTTTTTAATTGCGCTTCTTACAGGAATAAATTTTCTATTCTATAGCCGTATAGAGTAATATTTAGACCTCTTTACTTACGAATAGTTTATATTCTTTCAGAGTATAAAAACAAGAAATGTTTTATGCTGGGTAACCATCAAATTGTATAAGATATTTTAGAAGGATATATTTATAAAAGTAATCGCGCGCTAAAAAAATGTTTTATAACAATTTTTTGGAAAAAGTTTCATGTTTTCAATTTTAATTTTTCTTTTGTATGTGTATTAGGGTGGATTGCGATTATAGGGAGAAAAAAAATATTATTAATAATAACCAACTGATGCAGAATGGGTGTCTTGTGGTATGGAGATAAGGGGAAAAATAATTTTATAAAATAATTCCTAAATTTAATATTGCCACAATGGGGTTGAATTTTCGAAACAATGGAAAGACTTATTTTGGTTAGAGGATTTTTTGACTCAGAATAAAATTATTTTTCTACTATATAAATAAACAAAACGAGAATTATTGATAAATTAGTACTGAGTACATGGCAACATTCCATAACCCCAGCTCTATCCCCGCACCGACGAATCAGTCCGATCCAAGCTTTTTTCATCTGCCTTTTCGAACACAGTTACATCGACAGTAAGTTTTTTTAGAAATTTATTTTAAGAAGCTCTTAAATGTGTACCAGAGGTTTTTCTTGTAACTATCTAATAAGTGTCCTCTCACATCGCCATAAATGTTAAAAAGCACTTATATGCATGTTTTTTCTTTAACAAAAATTACTTTGACTTTTTTTTACCTAAAAAAAGCTTAAATACCTTAACTCTCTATTTTTCCCCTTCATCAATATACCAGAGAGCATCTTTTCCACATATAAAGAAAAAAAAATTCGATTCATCCTAATGTGTATTCCTATCATTTCTTTCATTATTCTTTCCATTATATTAGAAGTCTTTGGGCAAAATTAATTAATTTTGTGGAAGGGCGAACTTTATATATACTTTGACTTTTTTTGTTTTGTTATTATTCAGAATATTTTGCACCATTTGGATCATTCTTTGCTTTATTTTAGAGCAAATTATGTTCAATTATTATTGCTAATGAAGGTTTTGCTACATAATTGTTTTATTTCCATGGAAAACTTCCAAGAACACTCTAACTTTAACTTTCTCTTCTTGTCAAAGCATCGGTTTAAAATTCCCATGTATTGACTTGTAAATTTTACTCTTATGCTAACATCATAGTAGAAATTTTACCATATGAATATTCATGCACAATTATTTTTTGCATTTTTTCCTTCTTTAATGCCTATTTTAAAATTATTATTTTAAAAAACTAAATTTTTAGAAACTAAAACATTTTCCTAAAGTGCTTGGATTGAAAACTTGGTAAAATACTTGGATATTTCCACTTCACAAAAGTTAAGAATTTTTATTCAGTTCATTCCAAGGCCTTAAAAGCTGAATATCTTTAAAATTAACTGTAAGAAATTAATTTTGAAATTTTTAACATCATGAGCTAACAAATACAAACCAATTATAAATAATGATTGAAAAAATTATATTTTATATACATTTTAATATTAATGGATAATTTAGTGTTTCGAAATTTCAGTTATTATTGAAAAAATTATTATTTTTGATTCTTTTGTAATTTATGCAGCTCTGTTAAATAATACTTTTAAAAAAAATACGTTCACGTACTATTGACTCTGAACTGAAGTTACTCCAACGTATTTAATTATATTTTATTTATCTAATTATATTTTACTCTGTCACGCTTTTCTATTTCAAGTAAAATATCTGGCAACCGAATATTTTGTTTATTCGCTATATGTTCACACATGTTCGCTTATGTGTGAATACAGTCATGGGATAATATTAGGTATGTTAAAACATTGTTCTTGTTAAAATTCTTATGTTGAAATTCTATTTTTAATGATGCATTCTATGCTTGATTCTTCTGGGACCACTTTGTTCTTAAATTCCTTAGATTAACTTCAATCTGGATTTAAAATGTACAGTCCACTAATTCGATTTAAGTTAGAATCTGTATTCACATATTAACTTTAAAAATGATAAAAATTAAGTTTCAACATAATCAGATAAACTTTTAAGAAGTTGGTTTTTTTACGATAAAAGCAAAATAAATCATATACGTTAGTCATTCTTAATTTAAGCCAAATATTATGCTCAAAACTAGAAGAAATAATACACAGTCTAAAATGCTACTATATGTATGAAAATTAAGTTTATTGGAAATGTTAATTTTTAAAGTTTGAAAAAAAATTATATTATTGATCTAATACAATATAAAAACTCTTATTATAAATGCATAGAACTTTTTGAATTGATTTTTTGTTTTATTGTATCAGGTCTGAATATCCGAAAAGGCTTTGAAATAAAGAAGGAATAGTATTAAAAGTGCTATGTTTGCGTGTCCATAAACCGTGCTGTTTACTCGTTTATATAAAAACTCTGTCTTGTTTTTTGAAACCTCAGAACATATTTGACATATTTCCTTTGGTATATTATTGGCATGCGTAATTTATTTATTTTATACCTACTAAAAATAATAAAACTATCCAAACATGTGTTTGTTTTACGTGATGCATTAAATTTTCTGCAAATGTCAATTTAATTTCAGGAACTTACTCATTTTTTTCAACTGAGAAGCACCTTATCGCGCCATAAGTTCTGATACAAAAATTTGAGCTCGCCTGCTATACTCATCTGCCAAGACTCAAACGCAGCAGACGATTTTAAATTTCGTTGTTAAAGTTTGTATGAAATATTTTTCAATAATTGTTGTCCGTCATGCATGTTAGTATAAATCAGACAGAGCTTTAACAATTTGGATAGAAGAGTGCAGATATTTCTCTGCATCAATAAAGAAGAGCTCTTCGATGGCTTTGAGGTTTTTAAGCGTTTAGACATGAAAAAGTTATTTATTTACGGAACTAATAAGAGAGTTTCTGAGAACAACAGCCTTGCAGATCGTGCTAGAAGTGGTCATCCGCTCTTGGTGAGAACACCAGCTCTCGTCAAAGCAGTCAAGATAAGAACTTGTCAAAATTCTTGTCGAAAGAAAATTCTTCTTACTAAACGGATGAGCGTTTAAAAAAATGTGACTCTTAGAGAGCGAAGACCTTTGACCAATAGGTTATCGAAAAAAATGGTCACTTTCTTGCAAAGGAATTAAAGCACCAGAGGTACCTTAATTAAAATCCCAGTGGCAGTGACACGTTCATAACGACCACAAACGAGTCCTTTTTATCGACGAAAATATTTTTGAAATTGAAGACTCTTGCAAGCACCACCACCATTAATACGTAAGGATTGCCTAAGAAGTTGAAGAGGAGAGTAAAAAAGGTTTCAGAGAATTCATGATCCGCTTCCGTAATGGTTTTGGTAGGGTGTTAGCTATGAAGGAGCCTCAGAGATTAATTTTTGCTGGAAAGGGGTGAGAACCACGGCAAAAGTTCATCAAAACAATATCTTGGAACCATAGTGAAACCCTTGAACGTAAACCTGTTCAGTGGAAATTATTGAACTTTTCAATAATTCTGCTCCTGCTCATAAGGCGAAGATGACTCAGAGGTGGCTGAAAGAGAATGTGCCGGTGTAAATGTAACATGATTTCTCTTCCAGCAGACCGAATTTAAATCTACACGACTATATAAATTGTGGCCAGTATTGGAAGCAAAAAGTGAGGTAAAACGGCATCCTAATTAAAGCACTCTTAAATGTTCTTTAAGGGAAAGCAGAGGCAAAAATTACCATGGAGGCAGTGCGTGCCTCGATAAACGATTGGTAAAAAGACTTAAAGCCTGTGGGAAGTCAAAAGGCGATAAATTTGAATAAAGGGTGCATAATGTTTAAAGGTAAATTAAAACCTTAGGAAGATTTAGTTTTAAATTTGATCACAATGTTTTTATTTTATTTTAACTCCTTTATGTATAATTGTATTAGAACTTACACGATTACACATTTATCTTGTAACTTTTATAACATTTATCTCAACTCATTATTATTTTTAAAATTTATACAGGACGAAATATGTTTGCGTGTGAACTTTCGAAAGATTATTTGATTATATATGCCGACCAAAAATGTTAAGTTTTTTTAAGTAAGCAAAAGTTTTTTAGATTCTCTTCGAAAATGAACTTGCTTTTGTATGTTGCTTTAAGCAATATTTACCTAAATGCATTACTTAAAATATTGATGCACGTATGAAAAACAGAAATTTTTAATTCTACAAGCACGTGAAGGACTTTTATGCGTATAAAAAAGATCTGAGAATTATGTAAAAAATCATTCACAAGATTGCTATTCTAAAATTATTTATTACGTTCTGATTTTGGGAACAGCAGCAAGATGTAATGAAAAGCATTCTATGGGTTCTTAAAAATTATAAATTTGAATTTGATGGACTCTCCCTTCTAAATATTGCTTATATATTTATTTACTATAGATTTGAATATGAAAGAGTTTCACACAGAAGAAATTAACTTTAATCAAATTTCTAATTCTAATAAATTAATATAAGGTTGTGATAAAAAAAAATATTATTGCCTTTCAAATAGTTACCACAAATTTAAGAAAAACTGATAAAAATTTTATTTTCGTCTGAATTGTTTATCCTTTTTTTCTCAACAAGAACATAAAATCAAATTTCTTTCACAAGAATAAAAATTGATTTTATTTTTAAAAAAAAACTATTTAGATTCAATTTATTTTGAATTTTGCTCGTATTAAATTTCAAATTAACTACAGTATTTTCCTTCTATTTTTTAAAAAAATAATTAGCTTAGTTCTGACTCTTGCCGCTAATGAACATGGCGCTGCGCTCTCATCGATTGGGTGTGGCTAAATGTGAAGAAAACCCACGATTCGAAGCGATCGTTTGGAACAACACAGAAGCTGAAGCTGGGGAAACGTCGTCTGCAGTTTTCGCGCCCAAAAATTTTCTCAAAAAAAGAAACACCAATCACTGACGACATTTCTCTAAACTGAAAGAACGCAATCAAAGTTGAAAATTTCAAGGTAGGATAATTTAACTTCTTATTTTAAATATTTATTTTGTATTTGTCGATAAATTTAATGAGAAATCGATTACTTCAATGAATTTCCTATGAATTCAAATAAGTATTCCCGAATACAAAGTTTTAAATTGTTCTAAAGTTTAATCAGATGAATGATAATATTTTCCTTCAAAAAAGCATATTTGTTTAGTTTTAATTTGGGGAAATTTAATCATAGTTTAATCAATTTTTTTAAATTTAAAAATGTTACTTCATAAAAATTTACGTACTATTGTTATTTTTGATAAAATTTCTCGTATCTAATACTCTTGTAAAACTGTAAAAATTGTGTAGCATTGAAAAATATCAATGCTCAAATTGAAAAAAAAAATCAATTAATTATGAAATTTTTATTAAATTGTCATTTTTAATTCTTAGAACAATTAATATTTCAAAGTATCAATTTATATATATGTCAGACTAAAATAAGTAAAAAAAAGTGTTATTCAACTAAATATTTTGATTCTTTGATAACTTTTTGAAATGTAATTCTTGTTTAAAGTATTAATAGAATAATTTCTTTTAGAAGCTCTAGCGAAACTAAATAATATATAATAAAAAGTATATAAAGCTTAATAATATATGGAAAGAACTTTTTTGTAATTCTGGTTTATATTTCCGTTTATTTTGTATTTATTTAATAAATGAGAATAAATATTTCAATTATTTTTTTTCATTCAGAATTTTTTGTATCTTAATTCATTTAACAAAATTTTTCCATGACGCTTCGTATCTAAAATATCGAAGAATAACTATCGCATATTGTCACTCGTTTATGAATAATTTTGCTAAAAATGTTTCAAATGGGTATTAAAGTTATTTATATATCTTACTTTGAGAAAACGAAGTTGCAAAATGGAAAACTGCGTGAAAAATTATTTTCGATTCGGTAAACGATAAAAGGGTTGTGTGTTGCTATATACGTTTTATGTTTATAAAATTAACTGTGTACAGAAAAAAAGTTAGGATAAATGAGAATTTTGAAAAGGGGAGGTTAATTTAATTGAAAAATTATTTAAAAACTGTTACAATATTTAAAGCTTCTGAAAAAATCCGCGCGCATTGATTGTCATCGTACTGCATACGTATATTAAAATGTTTATTAAAATATACGAAAATCTTGATGCGTAATGTCAAGTTCCTTTCGGTTCTTCAAGAGAATGAAATTACGGTATTTTCTACCAGCACTCTTTTCGTCTCTGTGCCTCTAACAATGTGCCTGATGATATATAAGTGTAATTTAATATTACGTCCCATTTTGTAATTCATTCTATTAATAGCTCTTTTTTACGAAGGATACCGTAAAGTTTTAATTATTAGTAAAAATAATCGAGCTAGAGATTTAATTTGTATTAGTTATGCTTAAAACTTATCTAATTAGTTGCCATCCAGAGTTATATGTTTATTTCAACTTTTCTTGACCTTTTTAAGAAAATTATTGTGAAATTCAGCAGACTGTGTAAAAAATGTTATATCATCGTTCCACCTCTTGAATAACGTCTTTTGTTTTGTCAAATCCGTGCCTCCACAATGGTTTTCCGAGTTCTGCGAATAAAAAACAGTATCTTCTGACAAGATCGGGAGAATAAGGTTGATGTCCTTATTCAGTCATATGGGTTTAATTCTTCAACCACACCTTGCAAAGAGTGAGTAAGCGCAATGTCAGGAAGAAGATAGGCACCTTTGGTGGTCATACCACGCCATTTGTTAAACAGAGAGCATCACTCAATTTATTTAGCAGTGTGAAATAATAAGCAGTAGTGATGATCGGGCGCTTTTTCGTGTAGTCTGTAAAGATAACTCCAAGAGAGTTGCATAAAATAGAGAGCATGACTTTCCCTGCAGACTTCTAGAGCTTAGCCATTTTGAGGGAGAAATCTCTGTGCTTACCCTCCTTGCTCATCTCTTTGGATTATATTGATAGATCCAAAATTAGTTCATGGTTACGAGGTCACCAAGACTGAATCCTCTTAAACTTTTTCTAAAACGCTCGTCATTTCCTTTGACAAAAGTCGATGTTTGCTTCTGGAAAATAGTCAGTAATCGTGAAACACAGCGCCCTGACACCTTTAAAATGTGCATTTCTTAGTGAAATATTTTCCTCACACTGCCACAACTAAGAATAGTTTCATTCATGATGGCGATCGTGCTAGCCTAGGGGTTATGGTTACGGTCTCGTGGCCGAAATGTCATGAGTTTGAGCCACTGGCGTAGCTAGTCCATAAAAAGGGCCGTGTATCAAAGTTTTTTGGGGACCCTTTCTATGGGTGCCTTAACATGTTGCGATTTTCTTGCTTACACGTTTGGGGTCCCCAAAGCTTGCCCGCATCAATAGTACGGGCCCCCAAAGCTTGGGGCCCCTTTTTATTGATACGGCAGAAACGGCGGTAGCTACGCCCCTGGTTTTGAGCCTAATACCACTAAAGACCCGTCGTGTAGGGAGGCTGATGCACGTTAAATCTGTCGAGGCTCAAAGTGTTCCGCATAATATAGTGTAGTAGTTAGGAGAGGGATGTACCAGCTCAAAAGTCGTCCTTGTCACTTGACAATGGTTTCAAAATTACGAGGTTCATCGCGAATATCCCTCTTGTTGCATAAAATAAACATTCACTCACGATTGGGTAGTTTCTATTCCGTCTAAAAGGATAAGGTCTAATTTTCTTTACTGTGGCAGATATGGGGTCTTCTACTTCTTTGATATACCTTTGATCGTCTGTCTTGGATCATGTGGTAAATTTGAAAATTGCTTTTTTTCCTCACAATAATGTTATATGACGGGCAATCATTTCCATGAACAGCCATCATTTCACCACAGATTTTCTGGGCCTTTCAAAGGAAAGAACTTATTCACACATTACTGACCTCTTTCTTCACCCAACTGTGGGTTACTTCAATTTGTGAGTTCCTGAAACCAAACAAATCAATTGTAACAACTATAATTAAAAGCATTATGGACATATAATCAATTGATAAAGAAGAAGAATTTTTATCCACAAATATCTTCATTTTTTTCCTTAGAAATAATTTAAATTTTACGTTATCCTTATGTAAATATATTTAAAAATATATTTGAAAATATATTTGAAATTTATAAATGATATATTTGAAATATATAAAGGATGAATCTATGTATATTTTTTAAATAAATTTATTTGCAAAACTTCTCATGCTCCACATTGCATAGCATGAAGCTTACAGACGTAAGTGGTGTGACATCATTATAAACCTTAAAACAAATAAAAATACTTTTAAGAGACAAATATAAAATAAAAGGAAGGGAGGAAATACTCAAATATAAAGAAAGGGAGGTACCTATAAAACTTTAAAAATCTATACAGTAAACAAATTTTCTTAAGACATTAAAGCTTTCAGTACAATTGACCAACAAAAACAAAACAAGTGGCCAGGAAATATCTAAACGTTTCAACTCCTTTTTAAAAATTCTCTTTTACAAAAATATAGGTTACAATACAATAAGACAGGTTCCGCGGTTTCAGCATCCAGACCACAAGAACAAATATCATTACCAGTTAAATTAAACCTAGATAAATAGCTCTTAAAATTTCCATGTCCAGTTAGAATCTGGGATAACTTAAAATCAGTAACAAAATTCTTACATTTTAGCCGTTGATAAATGGTTGGAGAAAACTTTAATCCACAAAGTTTTAGGTGAGGCCAAGAATTCGGAGTTCCAGGCGGAAACAGTTCTTTCCCAAGCTAAATGCTTCCAGTCGGGCAACGGCACATATATCGAAAGGTTCATATCTTGGCAAGTTGCCTCTTTGGCCAACTGGTCCGCTCTATCATTGCCGAGATTTCCAACATGAGAAAAGTGGATGTCACAGTCTTCAAGGTTGTACAGAATAGATTTATATATTAAAATTAAATAATGTAACCAACTTTTTTTTCACATTTTATGACAGTCGCAAAGCGTTAAATTAATGCGATTTTGGCAAATTTAAAACTCATCCAATAATAGGATTGTGGTTTCTCTATAGTGAATTACAACGTTTCCAAATAGTAGTTCCATTTCTTTTTTCTTAAAGTAAACTCAAGTCTAAATCCGTACATTAAAACTCTACCTTGAGACAATGACTTAAACTACTAACCTGGAAAAATTTTCTCATAAAATACTAATGTAATAATAGCCAACTACTAGTTCAAAAATAATATGCATATTTTTTTAAAAGTTATTTATTTTATTAATTTTTTAAACTTTGATGGAATCGTTTAACTTAAGCATTTTCAACTTTCTCTGAAATTTTATGTAATTTAAAGGTTTTTTAATGTATCTTTTAACTTGTCGCAAACTCTCGCCTGCGCAAGTGCAGGAATGACCGAAGGAGGAAACATGTTTATAAAATCAACGCTTTTATAATGACTATCAAATCACTATTTAAATCCAATCTAAGCTAGGGAAACTGTCAGATTAATTACAAATTTAAATTTCTATAATAACTAATCAATACTTAGCTTAAAGATGAAATCTGTTGCAATGCTAATCGTCCTAAATTGAATCGTCTGCTCCTTGTATTTGAACTCCAGTAGCTTCTCAACGATTATTTCTCTAATACTTTAACTTCAGCATGACTACAATCGTCAACCTCCCTCTACTTTCCGTGGCCGTGGTAGCCTGGTGGTGAAGGTATCGGATCGTAACTGGCATGTCATGAGTTCGGGTCCAGTACCGCTTAAGACCCGCCGTGTAGGGGCGCAAAGCACGTTAAATCTGTCGAGAGCTCAAACGTCCTCCCGTTGATGTGGTATGGTAGTTAGGAGAGGGGTGTCAGCTCAGGTGTCGTCCTCGTCATTTGACCATGGTTCGAAATTACGAGGTCCGTCGCCAAAAAAGCCGAACAATGCGACGTTAATATTCACTCACTCCCCCTCTACTTTCCTCTTCATTCACTTTAAATAGCAAATCTTACAAACATAAAAAAACGGTTACTTCATAGAATGCGATTTCATAGTCATACAACGTTTTTAAGAAAATTTCCCTGTAAGTGAGTTTCTCTCTCTCTCTCTCTCTCTCTCTCTCTCTCTCTCTCGTCTTTTCACTGTGGCTCAGAATCAAGCACAATATTTCTTAATTACAAATTGACTTTTTGGTTTTTCAGTGTAGGGCTTTATATTTATCGTTTATAAGTACATAAATGCGCATTTCATTTTACAACAGCCCTTTAGAACTTAATATTTGAAAAAGTCTATTATTTCAAAATCTTATTATTCTTATTTTTCAAGCACACATGTGTCTGTATATGTTTAAGTGTTAATAAATACATATCAACTCCTTTTTGGGATAATAGCCTTTGTCGCTCCACATCCCACCAAAATAATAACTGTAACTCCTTTTTATTACTCACGTGGCAATTTTAAGTTAACTTTAAAAAAAAAAAAAAGAGGGAGAATATGTAACAAAAAATTTGCATTTTACAATTTGCAATTTCTAATACTACTAATTATTTACTCCGCTGAAAATGGAAAAGGAAAGCAATTTGTTTTATAATTTTAATTATTTAAACACCTCGATTCAGGATTAGTTTGTAAATTATTTCAGAACACTGTATGAAGAATTTAATCTCATTAAAATATTAAGCAGCTTATTAATACTTTTAAAAGAATTTTGAATAAAGATGGACTATTATAACAAATTGTTGAATTTTTCTTTTGTCGTATCCCCCCCTCACTCTTTGGGAAGGGTGGAGGAAAAAATTGGAAAGTATGGCGCTTTAGTGTCTTGTTTCATTAAATTGTCATTTGAATTAACAGGACTTGATAAATTACTCATACAAATAAATGAAAATCTATGAGGTACAAACTCAACAATTTTTGTCATTTGACCGTGGTCAAAACTATAAGTTTCCGTGGTCAATACCCGAAAGTAACGTTCTAATGCGATTTTAATTATATAAAACCCCGTCTAGTTTTGTACTGTAACGTTCTTTTTTTCCTGATCTTTCTATTTTAACAAGCCTTTTTTTTAAGCAATTGTTTCTTAATACCTTAAAAATATTACATTCCCCTCCCCTCCCCCCAAAAAAACTGTTATTAGAATTAGGACACTTCATTGGGCGTGGCCGCGGTAGCCAAGTGGTCAAGGTATCGAATCATAGCAGGAATGTTATGAGTTCGAGCCCAGTACCACTTAAGGCCCACCTTGTAAGGGAGCGATTAACGGAAAATCTGTGAAGAGTTCAAACGTCCTCCTGTTGGTGTGGTAGTTAGGAGAGGGCGTGCCAGCTCAGGTTTCGTCCTCGTCACTTGACCATGGTTCAAAATTACGAGTTCCGTCGCCAAAAGCCCTCGTGTAGCTGAACAATGCGACGCGTTAATATTCACTCACTCATTCATTGGGCCTTATTAACTATAAAGCTAAATGTGTGAATGTAAGTTCCTGAAATAGGAATGTGAAATTACTCCTCCTTCGGCTAACAGGAGATAATTCCCTTTTTTTCCTCCCTTTTAAAATCAATCCCTACTATTAGTTCACTTTCTTAAATTAAAAAAGGAATAAATAGCAATAAACAAAAATAGTAATCCAACAGCATATATAGAAAGGAAAATCGTTCGTTGTGTCCCGGTAGCGCATTGGACTCCTAATCCAATGGTCGTGGGTTCGAATCCCACTTGGGATGGCATAATTTCTGAGAATGTGGTTTATTTCGTACTATACTATCTTATTAGAGCAATTTTAAATTTAATTAATGAACAAATAGTAACAAACAAACAATAGTCCAGCACCATACACAGAAAGAAAAATGGGAAAAAAATTGCAAGGGAAATCGCTTTCTTTTTTGTCGCTTAATATTGTGATTCTGTCATATGTATATGCATATTTATATTAATTGTAACTATTTAGTAAAAAGTAACTAAAATAAAATGTTTCCTTGTTGACCAAGTAGGAATTTACTTATAAAAATTTATTTATATTATTTGTTAGACTAATTTTCTATAAATTGTTACTGAAATACCAAGTAAGGCTGAAAATTTAAAAGAATCGCATTAAGAAATTGACATGCAAGTGTTACTTTTGACAGTTGGCTTTGAAAAGTTATAAAATATCCACAAAATATAACCTCTCAAAAAAATGAAAAGCAAATATAATTTTCGAGAATTCATTGTAAAATTGGCAAGTCAAGTTTTTCAAATATAAGTTGTTGTTTTTTTTAAAAAAATAATTTCAAATAGATGAATAATATATGGGTCAACTAGCAGCGTATAAACAACAGTATTATATTAATTTAAAAAAGAAAGAAAAATATCATTATGAACGTTAAAAATGCAAACTTTTGTTTTTTCAGTAAGCATTGTAGTAGATGCTACACGAGAGGTATTGTCGATGAACCTGGGAATTCGGTACTGTCAAATGAGAAGAATGATATTTGACTTTTTAACCATACTCGAGTTCCCTACCCTAAGGCGCAGATAATTCCGTTAATTATCCGTATAAGTTCCATATTTAATGTGCTGTACCCCTATTATATCGCAATATGCTTTTTTGTTTAAAAAAAAATAGGACTCGAATTCATGTTTTGATTTGAATATCCCTACCAATAAATCTAATGAATATTAACGCTCGGCTACCGTGAGTGTTAAAAAAATAATCAAACATAAATTTGAAGCAGGCTAAAGTTAGAAAATCAAATGTAAAATAAATCTGAAAATATTTTTTAAAGAAAAGCATATCAAGCGACTGCATTGAAAACCTCCATGTTGACTACCACTGTAAGTTTACTCGTTTTTTGTCTTGATACAATATTTAACAGGAGATCATCTTTTATACATAATCTACTTCCGTAAATTATACGTTGTATGATGCAAATATTAATTTTACATTAATCTAACCCCGGCAAGTTAAGTTGAGTTCTTCCTAGACCCGCAGATAGAGAGTATGGTTTTCTCTTGAAGCTATAGGAGAAAAAAAGGTAATGGTACTAAGAACTGATTCAATATTTTCATTACTACTCTTAAGTATACTATTCTTTTTCAGTCATTATTGATACCTATCATCAAGAGCTCTTCGCGATGGTAAAATTTATGTTTTGAACCTGAAAAAATAGGTTTTGTTCTCTTTCGTTTTCATTCGAAATATAGATAAAAAAAATTTTAATTTTGGGGAAAACGAGACAACTTAGATTGTTGCTCAAGTTTCATAGCAGTTAAAAAATTTGATTTTACTGAATAGAAGGTTAATACACTTATATTAGTTTTTAATTCTAAGTTATAATTTATTCCCTAAAAGCAATTCTTAGGGGGGGAAACTTTTAACTTAAATGTTTATCATTGTTTGTATATATTTTTATTCAATTTTTGTGTTCACATAAAAATCCAATTTTCCAGCTCTATGACACAAACTAATAAAATTATTTTTAAATTAGGATTTAATACAGTGATTCCAACAAGTGGAACGTGTCACTAAAAAGGCGATGAATAACAAATAGGAGCCCACTAAGTTATTAAAAGAATTTTTCTACGTAACATAAACGCATTGAATAAGAGACAAACATTTTAAAAATGAAAAAAAAAATCATTGGAAGAGAGTGCCATTAAGACTAGTATGTAAAAAAGTTAGGTAATTAAATATAAAAATGGGTACCAATATAATTCAATAAAATTTTCATTACAAAAAAATGTTAAATATTTCACGGAGCAGGGACAAACAAAAAGTAAACTATCACTTTATTTTTAGTAATTTTTAATAAATAATTAGCATTAGAATTGGAGTATTCTACTATTTAGGTACAAAAATCACAACCATTACAGTAAGTAGTGTTGTTGTTGTTTATGCCACCTGATCAACAGTAACATCAGATCAAGGTCCACGAAATTCATCGCGGCTAAGGGCTAGAATTTTACGCCTGTCGTTAGCCTTAACTTTGAGCCCCATTAAGGTGACAGCACGATTTTGCTCGGTACAACACGATAGATGGGGACACCAACAGTAAGCGACAGATAGATAGATGGCGACAGTAAGTAGTAAATAGAGTTGTCACGTGCTTGTGATATCAAGAATAGGATTTTAATGCAAATCACGTTGTTGTTGCGAATTAGTTACTTTAATATAAATATTTATATAATGTCATATTTTGATTCGCTCTATATTTTAAAAATAAAAATTATGAAATGAAATTGTACTTTATAATACACACATGCCGTTTCATCTTCTAAATCCTTATTCTTATTTTGATACTAGATTATTTGCAATGTTACCATTTAAAATGAAAATACTAAATCTATATTGTAGGGACATGAGCATAGTTTTTAAAAGGATGATTTTAAAGGTTAATGTGTATTTATTTTTTATGAAATAGTGCTATGGAGAGGAGAAGGGGGTTAAGAAAGCCAGTTTATGGTTTTCTTTCTCAAAGAATAATTTTACATTTTCAAAATTTCGTTTTTATCAAGTAATAAAAGTATCTTGTGCAGAAAAATGATTATTGATCAGATCATCAAAATAAATAAATAGGAAAAAAAACACATATTTTTATTCAATAAATTTATAAATGTACATTACTATACGGATGGAATAAAATTTCAAGCAAAAAAAGTCATTTTTTATTTCTAAGAAAATATAACCATGTATTTTCCATTACTTTAATCTGTTTTTCTCACCTGTTCCAATTCTCTATGATATAAACTTTTCTTCGGAAAGCGTCATTGCTATCGATTCAATTTTCAGCTACCTTTCAGAATACAGATCCTCAACGCGCACTGGCACTAGTTTGCCATTGATTCGACCTCCGGGTCCCTTGACTATCGATTCGCGGGTGCAAAGCTCCCATTTGCAACTTTTTCTACGAAAATAAAACCAAACTTAAAACTCTTAAGAAATTTGCTACACTTCTACGACTCAAAACGCACGCATACCTTATTATATGATGATGCATACTGCATCATGTATCGGCAAATAAACGTGGTTTTAAATTTCTATGTTTGTACCGGGAGGGGGTGGGGATAAATATTTTTAGAAAAACGGATTCGTTTTGAAATAAGTAGAATGATAACACCGAACAATAATCAAAGAACTATAGTAATTGGTGTTATCGAAGAAAATTTTTATTATTTATTAGTATTCATTTCTAATTGAAGGTCTTAAAATTAAACATACAATTTTTATTAAATGTTTGTTACTTACTGTTTTATATGTCGGGTTCTTCTCCAACACATTCATCTTAAGAAGTGATTTTGGCATGTTTAATTTTGTACAAAAAGTAGATATCACTGTTATGAAGTATAAAATAATAAAACATCTATATATGTTTAAAAATCTATAAATCTATACATCTACCTATATCCAATTAAGTTCTTAATTCCTTATCCTAACTAATTATATATTTACTGAAACGAAGTTTAACTTTTGGATATGAATTTACAGATATTTTTTTTAATAATATAATGGTAATATTTGTTATAAAAGAAATACATTTAAATTTCATATTCTCAAAAGCATTTTTGGAATAGCATAATATTATTATACCTAATTTTTTACTTCCAAATAATAACTTAACCACACACTATATGGACAAAATAAACAATATTAAGAAATTCTCTTATTGTTTGTGTGTGTGGTCCGTGCTTCATAAATACAATCATGTTTATAAACTTGGATTTCTTTTCTAAATTCATCACACAACAATAGTATCATTAAGTCAGCTGGTCTGTGGTCTAACAAACCACACAATAATCTATCCAAATACCATTAGCTGGCATCTTTTATAACATACTGGTAATGGTGACGTATTACTTTTCGTATATTTGAGATCTGCGCCTTGTTTGGTCGGTGATAACTTTGATTTATTTCATGATTATCACTTTTTCGAATTCTTTTATTATATAATTTTTATACATTAATCTATCGTACTGTAATATATGTTTCATACCTTCATTTAATTGACACCTCATTCATTTATTTTGAAATTTTACTTATTGTACTCATTTGTTTTTTGATACTCTCATATTAACCAACCGAGTCTCAAAGAGGAATGGTTGGTACCATCCAACTAGTTTAACCTTTCTTATTCGCTCATTTGTCCCTAAGCCCGAAACTCTGATTTTTCTTGGTAAGCTCCCCCCCCCCTTATTTTTTGTTTCATTAAACTTTTCTGTTTCATTTCATATTTGTTTGTTTTCATACATTTCTTAAACTAATCATATTTATACAAACATATATATATACAAAAGAACCATTTCTTTATAACCACCAGTTTAATATGAGGTAGGACCTTCTTTCCCCCTCAAAACCGGCAACTCATTGGCTCGACAAGGGGCTGATATGTACTCTGACATGTCTGGTATAAGGAGCTCTAATACTAATTCGGCAATTACCGCACATTGTGAAATGGTAGCGGGCAACACGAATTCGATTTTAAAGGAGGAACCACAAATGTTCTATTGAACTCCTGTCAGATGAACTCGGGGCAAAGACCTGACGGAGTTCACCAGAATATTTCTAGAATTTCTTGGTAAACCCCGTAAAAAGAGGTACAACTGCTTTGCAATTATGTTTGGCATAACGCATAGACGGAGAGGGAGTATTCAATGGGAGATGATGGCTCCTAATGTGTCCCACGGCTCCATTAAATCTCTTACACAACAATACCGCAGCCACTGTTTTGTATTCGGCCAAGAATGTACCCGGGTGTTAGGTTTTCTGTTGAAAATCGTTGTATCCAAGTTCGACCGTCAGTGTGATGAAACAAAAAAAGTGATTCATCAGACCAAGCGACTTTCTTCCATTCATCTATGTGGCCGCGGTAGCCAAGTGGTCTAGGCATCAGATCATGGCTAGCGTGTCATAAGTTCGATCCCAGTACCACTGAAGACCCGCCGTGTAGGGGAGCGAAGCACGTTAAATCTGTGGAGAGCTCAAACGTCCTCCCGTTGGTGTGGTGTGGTAGTTAGGAGAGATAGTGCCAGCTCAGGTGTCGTCCGCGTCACTTGACCATGGTTCAAAATTACGTGGACCGTCCCCAAAAGCTCTCGTGCAGCTGAACAGTGCGACGTTATATTCACTCACTCCATTCATTTATGCTCCAGTACTGATGCTGCATGACCCATTGCATTCTATGTTGTCAATGCGGGCCACCAGCGTAGAGACACAATTTGGGTTCCAGCTGCATAGTACCGTTTGCAGCAGTGTCCTCTTCACTGTTAGTTGAGATACCCTGTCAGCGTCGCTACTTTTGTAACTACTAGTGATATCGGTTGTTGTAGCCCTTTGATTATGACGAACAATGTTAACAGTCTCCCAGTCTCAGTTCTCCTCTGGAATTAATACGCTGTTGCCAACACCTTGTCATTCCCTCACCTATATACCACTTTCGATTAGTACTGCAATAATTGCTCGTGAATAACCCAACAAAAGCGCCACTTCTGAAATCGATGCTCCCAGTTATTCATCTATAATGATTTGACCTGTATCATATTTTGATAAACCAGCTGGTTTTCTCATTATGTCGCTAAGCACTCTACGTGTGGAAAGACAGTTCATGGACATTATATATCCAGCATCAGCCACATTGGTGCTGTAGCTTTCTCTCTGGACGAGTTCAGTGGTTGAGGTAAAGGATGGTCACATGTAATGGTTCTTTAATTGTGTATGTAATAATTTTCTGCCAGTTCCCTTGAGATGGAGTTCCTTTCAGCTAGGATGA
Organism: Trichonephila clavata; assembly: GCA_019973975.1. NCBI lineage: Eukaryota > Metazoa > Arthropoda > Arachnida > Araneae > Nephilidae > Trichonephila > Trichonephila clavata. The sequence goes on from BMAO01001928.1 coordinate 106,604, forward strand.
TTCTGAAACCTCCTAGACATCATGTGTAACATTATTCTTTCCTTTAAACTGCCTAACGAATGATACAATAATAAATTGTATCTTTACCGGATCCTTTTGGTCGTCATCACAGACACTCTTACAGCACAGCGGTATATCGACGACATTCTGGGAACTGTTTTGCTGCCGTTTCTTTTTGCGGTACCCTGGCCTTATTTTTAGCAAGATAATGCCAGACCACATATTGCACGTGTTGCTATGACCTGTCTTAGAGCTTGTCAAACAATTCCTTGGCCAGTCAGATCTCTTTTCAATCGAGCATGTCTGGGATATGATGGGAAGACGACTGCACCTACCAGGGGATGTTGATGACCTTGCCCGACAATTAGAGCAAATTTGGTAAGAATTACCGCAGGAGGCCATCAGGGTGCTTTATTACCCTATGACACGTCGTGTGGTAGCTTGCATCCAGGGTAGAGGTGGGCCAACACCTTACTGGGCTCGTTACTTTGTAACTATGTAACTCTGAAATAAATTATTCAATTTTCCTGAAATTTTTATCATTTTTTATTCTGTACATAATTTTTTTATCCACCAATTTTTGTCTGTATCGGACAACTCGTTCTTGTTGCGGGGTTTAAAAAAAATTTTTTTTTATAGAGTTTATAATTTTTAGTGTCATTTGTACAAAAAATGGCCCGGTAAACAATACAATTCATTGAGTCTATATTTATGAGAAAGACTGCACAACACTTTTTTCCCTTCAATTTTTGCTTATATTTTAATACAAATGACTTTTTATTGCAAATTTTGGGTAGCTTTGAAGTGAAAACTTCTTTACTAGCGTCAGGGCCGGCTCTAGCAATTTTGCCGCCCCGGACAGAAATAAAAAATGACGCCCCTCTCCTCAGAGTAAAAAAAAAACTATTATTAAAAAAGATAAAAATTGTTCATAAATGCATACCTATAAAACTTGAATATTCCTTGCGAAGAAAAAGGGAGCTAACAGTACGCATATATATATATATATATATATAATTTTTCATATCTCCTTTGAAATTCTGTTGTCTCGTTATCTTGCAATTTCAATTCATTTCAGTCTTAATCATGTTTATTCATCTCTGTCTCGTAGAGAAATTTTGATTATATATATATATATATATATATATTATATATATATGTGTGTGTGTGTGTGTGTGTGTGTTAAAAACTAAAACATAAAAAATTACCACTGTTTTTCTTCTGACTTTTAATTCTGAAAACTTTCTTATCAATTTGTTCAGCTATTTCACGTTCGATAGCCAATGTAGCTAAACCATTTAATCAATCTTTAGAATTTGTGAACTGTCAGAAATTTTTTATTAATTTTAATTTTGAGAAACTAATATCTACACTTGCCAAACTTATTAGCAAAGAAAGTAAAATAAATGCAATAGCAAGAGATTTGGAGCAAATTCTAAAACAGAAATAAATTTTAAAACTTCACAACTAGGCTTTTTTTTTTTTTTTTTTGCCTGCTAAAGTTGAAACTGACATTATCTCATCTGCTCAATCAAGCGCGTTTACATCCAATGATTCTCTGTTGGTCAACATCATTTTTAAATTTTTACCGTTTTTAATTAATTAAAGATTTTAGGGTATCTCTTAAATCATATATATTGTACAAAAATTGAAGACAATTACTGTCAGTACTCATTAAAATAAATCTGCATTCCAAGGCATTAACTGCTTCGTCCAATGTAAAAAAATATAAAACTCTATCTTGAATTTTAATTTAGGATATTCCATCGGATCCTTTTGTGCTTCACAATTAAAATTCACATTTTTCCGTCGAACTCTGTGACGTGGCTGCGTCACCTCAAAGTTAGCAGAGATATCAATCTCGACGGCCAGTTCTTTTGCATCACAGTGCGTTTTATCAAAAGTCACATCCTTAAAAAAATCTTTACAATTTCTTGAGAGTTCCAGAGTAGATGATAGATCGTATCATTTTGTTTGCAATAGCTTGCTTATTGGATTTTAAGGCAATTAAAGATTTTATACCAAATAATGATGGCCATAGGAACTTAAATTCTTAAGTAGAATTTAATAATCCAGAGGCCTCATCTCTTATACAGTTGTCATTTTCAGCATTATTAGAAAAACTAAGCATCATAAAAAAATCTCCCAATTGATAACTTAAGGGTTTAATAACCTCTATTCAGCTTTCCCAGCTATTTACACTAAGTGGCTTTAAAGTTTTATGCCCTTTATACATTTTAATAATGTAACCCAACGAAAAGTTGATGGAAAAAAAATTTTTTTTTTGAACTATATTTAAAAATGACAGGCTTCTAAGGATGCTTTTGCCATGTCATTAACAACCGAATTTAAAGAGTGGCTACTACATGGCACATAGGTTGTTCGCGAATTTAACGTTCTTATTTTAAATTGAGCCCCTGATTTCTCGCCTTTCATATTCACTCCGTTATTGTAGGCCTGTCGCCGCATATCTAGCAAATTTAGCCCTAATTTTTTTAAAGTTTCTCATCTATTAAATTTGAATGTTCTCTTCCAGTTAATCTTTCAACTGGAAGGAAACCAAAAAAAAAAAAAACTCGCATTAGTTTTAACGATAACTTCGTTAGAATTAGATTTCTCAATACATGTATACCTTACTATAAATGTCATTTGTTCAATCTTGCTGTCGTCAGGAGCGCAATCTAAAATTATCGAATAATATTTAGCTTGTTTAATTTTATGAAAATGTATAACTTAATATTCTCATATAAAAGAGAAATTATCTCGTTATGAATATTTTTCCCTAGATAGTGTACTTTAGCTTCTTTCTTTAACTTCTTCCAAATTTTCCATAGCAAAAAAAAGTATTTTTAAAATTTGGTCCAAATGCCGCCCCGGACATGGGTCCGGTTTGTCCGGCCCCGCCCCTGGTCGCGTTCTTGTTGAGGAGTAAGTTTAAGTAAATTGTCACGCTCGAGTCGGTTTTACACAGAATCGTGTATACTCGGCTTCAATCGTCATCAGCCCCGTTTACGTTTGACAAGAAGTTCATCACATTCAAGTGTTTTTGCTATGATCAGTGTAATCTTTAAAGTGGATTTTTTTCAAAAGACAACTCAAAGCCTTTGTTTGATTTCTTGTGAGAAATCAAAATTCAATTTAACTAAGTTAAATGATCCAAATGAGAGCATGACAAAGTACGGGTAACGCTTAACGAAGTTTTTCTTAGATATTTAAAAAATAAATTTTAACTAAATATTTATAACATATTTCACCTACCATATATAAACCTATTGTTTCATTATTATAGAATATAATTCATTCACAAATATGGTTGTATATTTTGTAACTAATGGCACACCTTGTTTTGATTCACGGAACTTATCCGCTCTAATCTATTTTATAATAAAAATGTAATTATATATATATTTTCAAATTGGAAAATTTGAAGTTTTCACTTTTATCGCTTGTGGTCATAAGAGCTTAGCTTTTCTTTTAAAAAAAATAATCATTCGGAATTATACAAATATTTAACTCTTGTAACAAATAAACAAACCAAATCGTACTCGCATATACATTAACTTTTTTAAACTCCATCGAATCCGCTTTTTATACTGTCACCATTTATGAATTTTAAAAATAAATTTAATTCCTTCACAAAAATATAAAATTATTTTATTTTATTATATTTACCTACACTTTCAGATTTAAGCGAACAAAATACTTGGGGCACACAGGGACGTCTTAAGGCATAAGCTAACTGGGTTCGGGCCCAGGGCCTCACCCTCGGTGGGGGACTCGTTTCATTCTCGTCTCTGTCTTAATAAGATCATAATCCAGATAATTTTAATAATCTAATATTATTCCCTTTCATATTCTCCAAAAACCAGGGAATGTGCATGTCAACTGGCAAAAGTGGTAAGACTATATTATTATTATGTGATGACCGTTGTCCACATATAGGCCTAGGCCTAACACCATAAACACTCATTTAGTCGAAATGCGACCATCGGCTGAGCCATGCACATTTATTTGTCTCAAATTACCGTTTGAACAGATATTCGACCATGCATGCTATATACTCTCTACTTTTAAGGATCTCAGGTAGGACTTACTTTTGCATAGGGGTCCAGGGCCTCAAAAGTTCTTAAGATTTCTCTGGACCTAAAGCCCCAAAGGGTCTTAAGACGTCCCTGGGGGCACAGACTAAGAAATACAGACAATGAATTCATTCTAAATATCTTCCGGTTTAATTCAGTTTAATACCGACTTTTCATAGACAGCAACGCTTCATAGTCGCTGTCAGTAATTAGGGAGAGGACATTGGAATATTTTAATTACGCAACATAATATATTCCCGCGTATAAATAAAAGACCGATCAGTGATAAATCTCATAACGTAGAAAGGACAACGTTTGATATATCTTAATCTACTTCCATGGTATCAAATATAACTTTTCTTACGATGTATTTAAATTGTATACGATAATTTTTTTTCTTTCTAGTTTTCTGTATTGATTGCTCTTTAATTTATATTAAATTTTTGGGTTCTTTTTTTTCTCCATTTAAAACGTTTATTTCTTGAACATCTATTAAGGTGCAGTTTTTTTATATTACAATGCAAACTGACTGTAATTAGAGTTCAAGATATTAATTAGCACAACATTTATTAATTTTTCCAATTTGTATAAAATAAAGTTTTAATTAACATATAAATAAAGATAATACATATAAAATACGTATCAAATAATTTGTTTTAATTTTTAAAAAGATACGTAAGATCTTATTTGTATATATCTAAGGAGTGTTTTTTAACTTCGAACTTGAAGCAACGCTAGAGCAATTGGTGATGGCTCTCGTAGTTTTGAACTGCGATTTAGTAATGAGGATGGCACCTGAGCTGGCATCCCCTAATCTCTTAACTTCCACATCACGTTAACATGGTGATTTTGAGCTATCACAGAATTAACGTGCATCAGACTTTTTACCCGGCGGGTCTTCAATAGCATTAGGATTCGAACCCACACTTTTACAACACAGAAAGAGTTCGTGACCATGACCAGGCAACTGCGTCTACCTGTGTATATATTTTACAAAGACTTAATGAAGTATTGAAAATAAAATTTTAGTGAAATAAAAATCTCAGCTGAAGGAAATTTAATTCTATGAAAGTACAAACTATGACAATGTGTATTGATAAATTTTTTTACAGCATAAAGGCAGGTGAATCATATTTCATTAATTAAAGAGAAAGTAAGAACAATTACAGTAAGAAAAAAATAAAATAAATAATAGAAAATATTCTAAAATTTAAGTTAAAAGAAATTATTCATGAAAATTGTTGCCTACTTACTATTTACTACAAAAAGTAGTTTACTCTAAAAAAAATTATCATTTTTCACGTTGAGAATTAAAAATACAAATAAATATACTCAAAACGCATCCACAAAAATTAAGAAGGGAAAAAACCAGTCCAAATATTGAAAGCACTGTGATTTATATTTTTGCGGTTATTTTACAAAACTCTAATTCTTTTATTACATATTGATTTTGTCGAGAAAATAATTATACAAGAAAAATTGGAAGAAAGTTATCTAAAGCAATAGCCCATTATGGCTTAAAAATGTATGTTCTTGAAACAACTTTTAAAAAGGAATAAAATAAAAATTAAGTATGAGAAATGATATACTGTCGGACCTCCGTTTTACGAACCAATATTTTGCGAGTTTCTTTATTTTACGAACTTTTTTCGGAACTGTGGATATTGAAAAATGAATCTCTATTTAACGAATTTTCCACAGAAGGAAATTTTTTTCGGGATTTAACGACTTCGAGAATACCAATCGCGATGTAAAATTCTTCAGCTAGACTAAGTCGGTGCTCTCCAAAGTAGAGTGCACATACCACAGGGATACTCGGATGATACTTGGAAGTTTGCCAAAGAAATATGCTCATGAAAACTTCTGAGCACGATTGTGTACCATGTGAGTGTGAGGTTCTTATAGGTCACTCTTTGGTTTCAGGTGTCAGGAGAGCTTTAAATCAGAAATGAACTGGATTTAAAGCACATCCACATAAAGACATATGTCATGTTATGTTGGATACTAGAAATATTTATTTTCAGTTTTAGGTGTAAAGTTTAAAATTCACTAAACTAAATTAAAAATCTGAATTTTTTTATATAAAAAATGAATACGTCTAACTGCCTTATAAAGATGAATATTTTAGAAATCGAAACTTGTTTTGAATTTCTGGAAATTGCATTATTTTAGTTAAGTTAATTAATTTAAGCACAGCAGAAGGTTGAGGAGAAAAGCCTTAGAACTCCTTTTTAACTGCTGCTGATTTTTACTAGGCGTCTTACACTTTTTATTTTAAAATTTTGATTGTTTTTTAAAGTTCTGTTTTTAAAATTAATTTATCTCTTATATTTTTTCTCAAATTCTGATGAGAGAGTATTAGAACCTTATTCCAAGGAATCTCAAAAACTTTATGCTGTTAATATATGATTTTAAATGTTTTTAAAGTTTCTGCCCACAACTCAACTCAACTAATACAATGTCAAAGTTGTGTTTAGTTATTGTTTTGAGATTTCGGTTTGTCGTGTGGTTCCTGTAAACATGATGCCTTTTAAAGTTATCAAATTTTTATCTTAATTGTTATAAATTCCCAGTATTAAAGTTTTGGAATTCAACATTCATTTGGGATGATTTTAGTTTTTTTCCGTTATTTTTCATTGTGTAATAAATTGTCCACGTCGCCTAATAAAATATTTTTGATCCAAAAAGAAAATATGAATTATTACTTGTGACCAAAGAAATTAAGCATTTTATCGTGAAAAAATATTTTTGAATGCAGTTCTGTAATTATTTATTATTGATATATGCTGAGGATTTATAAAATATCGTAAGGATAAATCACGTAGCTTATTTTAATAAAGTTACATGAAGTGAGTACTCCAATTTTTCCTATCAATTTTTTTATGTAAAAATATTCCAAAAAACTTTATATATATTTCATTAAAATCGTATGAAATGTTGTGTACAGTGTATTTATACCATTTAATAAGTATGAAAACAACAGACAGTCAACTTTATTTACCATATACTTGTTGTAGAAAAATTTCTTGTATTGTTATTTTTATTGAATATAGTTGACTGAATGATATAGCAACTGCTTTTCTACATTGTTGGCAATCTTGTACCTATGACAAATTCATTATAAATGAGTGGTGCTTAACAAACAGAAGTCAGTTTCCTTTCCAACAATCTATCTAGGTATTTTAAAAGTTACAATTAATGCTTTATTTTGGTTAATTTATATCATTTGGCAGATATGGTTTACAGAATAATAGGTGTGTGTTGAGGTTTTATCAATTTAACCTATTTATAATATCAGTAATTAGTTGATATGAGAATTGGCTTGAATTCTACTTGTCAGGTTTGGCTTTGTGATCTCAAAAGCTGATAAATACCAATAATTTTACTTATTTTAGAATTTTCTAAATGAATAAATTATTTTATGAGATAAATATTATATTTCTTTTAATTAGAAATGAAATTATTTTTAGATAAACAAGACTTTCAATTATATCTCTAAATTACCATCTTCTCTGTCATCAATGGGATTTAAATTACTTTGGCTTTTAAGTAAGTTTGATTTTAATTGTGATATTCTTATTTTGTTTGTTTAGTTATATCATTTTTCATCAAGCTTTTTAATTTTTAACTTTAAT
>BMAO01001929.1:0-28470 GCA_019973975.1 Trichonephila clavata
GTTATATACTTTTATACATGTTATCTAAAATTAATATTTCAAGTTTGAAATCTTTTATTTCATATACCTGTCTAACTTCGAGTTATAAAATTTTTAAAATTGGAAATTTTTGAGAAATTAGCTGACACAGTTGGTTTGCAAATGGATAGTTTGGAATAGTTCATAGTTCTTAAGAACATGAACGAATGCAGTTTTGCTCTTCATAAAAAGACAATGCCAAATTTTCATATTAATTATTGGATGAATATATATTATTATGTAACGAATTAATTATTGGATGAATATCTCATACCTTAAAATGTAAATCTGCCGCATTTTTCACAGTTGGTCCCTTTTTTAAAAAAAATTTGAATATTAATGCAGAATGATTTCTTCACATAAATATGTAGTTCAAAAATATAAGAAATTATTTTCATAGTTCTAACATATTTTTTTAGTTTAACTAGTACTATAGTTTAATAGTTGTCTAATATCAGTTTTCGATTTCGGCATCTAAATGCCGTTACAATATCATCAAATGATTACTAGTATAAAAAAATCCAATTTCTTAAACTAAGCACCAAATGTTCTTTCTTGACGACCTTCTAAATATTTATAACTTGTGTTTAAATTTAACGCCTCATTCTTGACAAAACAAAGTATGAATTACATTCCCTTTGAAATGCAGGGCGATTCGCTACCACACCGACAAACTTGAAGGGTGTATAGGGGGTACAGAGATGACTCGGAATCACAAAGGAATGCAGGGTCACAAATGCCGTAGTTGAGAGCTATAATGGAAAGAAGCAGAGGAAAAGAATATAAACATCATTGTTAACATATATCCCATTAATAGAAATGTTTATGGGACAGAAAACATTTTATTGAAAGATTGTACTGAAACAGGTGTTCGAAATTACGTCCAGAAGTCGTCTGGCAAGCCTGATAGCTGCACTGCAAGGAATTCCTTACGTTCTCGAAGATTCTTCGCATGTCACGTATCCTCCTGTCAGTTACAGACATTCCAGTAATGAGATCTTCAACTGAAGAAACGCGTGTCTTGTGTACCATGAGACCAAAACCAGACTTACGTCACCTTCTGTTCACACTTGGAAAGGTCGTCTGATGTGAAACACGCTTGTTCGAGTAACATCCTTAGTTCAACAGCCGAGTGGCATGCTCATTACAATACGCATCTCCATATACTGTCAGCGTATCGGCAGTTCACCGTTTGAATAGGAATTCATCATACTACCTCGGGAAACGGATTGGAAATTATGACTTCCAGCAGGATTCGTGCTCACGAAACCTACCGTTCAGCACCATCTATCGCAAGACTGCCTGGAGGAATCTTCCAGAACGTCAGAAATTCTATGCAACGTCACTGTCAGATTTGCCAGACGACTTCTGCACCTGATTTCAAACACTTTTTGTAGTACAACCGTTTAATAAAATGTTGTCTGTCTAATTAATGTATTGCTGTTTTTAGTCCTTTTCTCTTCTTCTTTGCATTTTGCTCTCAACTACGGTATTTGCGCCCTTGCATTCCTATGTGATTAGGATTATTGATTATTGTACGGCACTGATATTTTCTGCTTTCTTTCTTTCATTTGCACATACATTTAATTCTTATAGGGGAATTATTAGTGCTAGTGTGTGTTTTTAAAAGATGCATTTTGTCCATTGTACTGAAACGTTTCTCATCTGGGATTTTCTTTGTGGTGAACGGGGGAGTTTTTAATTGAAGGCAAGGATTTATATTCTTGAAAAATTTTTCGATAAAGAACAAGGAGGGACAAGGCAATATGCAATTTGAAGTTTGAGAACGAGGAAAATGGGAAGATAATCCCAAAACGCCGATGTTACCTCTGTCCCACTGCAATGTAAGACTTAGTATTATATCATGCTTCAAATTGTGTGTGCATATATGACCACACACGCAAAATCTTCAACCATTTGAAAAAGAGGTACAAACGTGAAATTTTTTAGTAAATATGAGAGAAATTCTTTTAAAATATATGAAACATTCTTCGCATGGAATGCAGAGAGTACTTCTAAAAAGCAAAAATTTAGGGGGTTTTGTGTTCCACAATCACAGAATAAAAAATTTTAAATTTTAAACTAAAATGAAATGTTTCCCCATTTTTTCATTTTGTTAAGTATTATGCTTAGTTATATGCAATAAAAAAAGTGCATTTTTTGGAACATTTTAAGCAAAAAAAAAAAAACACTGAAGGGGTTAAAGCAATACGAGAGGGCGACGGACAGAGTAATTTCGAACCGAAGTCAAGTTGCGAGAACAACACCTGAGTTGAACACCAACAATCTGAATCCAATTCTTCCGACTTCCACACCAAACCAACATGTGAAAACTTTGAGTCACGAGAGATTCAACGTGCGTCAATCCCTCTATATGATGGATCTTTAGTGACATCAGGACTCAAACCAGTGACCATGACCACTAGGCTACTGCAGCCACATCGCCTTTTTAAAAAAATGGCTAAGTTAACAAATGTTGAAATGGTACCTCGTTTTTTTTTTTTTTTTGAATTTTTGAAACTCTTTTTAGTATTGAGAGAGAGATTATTATTTTTTTTTCTATAAGATTTTAATTCCTTTTTTCTGAAAAAATGGAGATGTTCATGTACAATAAAAATGATAAATATCAAGTTAGAAGTAATTCTTTTCAGTTTTTTTTTCTAATTAGTTTTAATTTATTAGTTTTAACAAAGCTGCATAAATTTTTCTATATATACCTTTTTTTTTTTTTTTTTGTAAATTCGAAATTAAAACAAATTCTTCATTTTTTTTCTTAGATATCGATTGATAGACGGAATTCATAATTATCAATTGTCGACTAGTGTTTTTTAGATGGGATAATTTTCAATTTTTCAGTATTCAGCCTCAATAATTTCTTATACTTTATTTGATTATTAAATAGTATTTGAATTTATATAGGGGTTAATAACTGAATTTGGGCTTAAGGGATTCAAGAAGTAGAGAAAACAAATGTTTAGAGGGCTGTCTCGCGAGGGTTTCCTCTTGAAACTAACCGTGAATTTTTTTTTGATAATATTAAAAAATACGTTATATAATAAATGAAATTTTATAACGAATGGAAGTAATGAGTGTGAGGTAGAGTTGTTGATATAGCGGAAAGATTGTGACAATTAGAGCCAAAATTCATAAGCTTACCATAAAGTTTTTGTCAGAAGAAAAAGATTCTAGCTATTTCAACTACTTTAAAGATTTAGAATATCTGCATTACACGATGATTATCTAAGGCCCTGTTTTGCCTGTATCTCTGCTTGTTTCTGTTATAATCACTGGAGAAAATCTTTCCTTCATAAATTAAGTTATTATTTGCATCATAGTTAAATTTTAATCAGTGAAAATGAATAAATTGAGATTAGTGGGATCTTGTGTGTTTTTGATTTGTAATATGCTTACACTTGCAATCGTCGGGTTCGAAATAATATATAATACTAACGGAATCTTAGAGTTAAGGTATCCGACTACCTTCAAATTGTGAATTTTGCCGAAAATTGACAATTTTTTTTATTGATTCATTCTATAGACCACCTTATTAGCTTTATAAAAATACCAAATGTCCTTCCTGCGGGAAGGACACGACAACAACAACAACCAAATGTATTAATTTCCGTTCACTAGAACAGAAACTATAAGTGTTTTAGTAAAAGCAGATGCCACTACTTTAAGCAAGATGTCATACTTTAAAATACTCGAAAAATACACTTCGAATTTTTTACTCAAAATGTGTCTGTTTTTTTTTTTTTTTAAATGAAAATGCTCAAACGGGGCCAGCGATTGCTCAAAAAGTTTTGAAAATAATTAACTCAAAATTTTTATGTATCTTCTGTATAATAGTAGAAGTGTTTTTAACCTCACATTTTATCAATCACTGCCTTATAACAAAATTTACAGTTCCTTATGTAATATAATCACTGTTATTTTAAGCAATTTCATATAACTAAGATAAAGTGCTCTGGTTTTTGTAAAAATTAAAAATATCTCTTATCCTGAAGGTCGTTTGAAAAATTAATAACATCGCAACACATCAGACTTGAAAAATTGAAAATTTGTTCATAAACTTTTGGTACAAATTAGGCCCCATTTATGTTATTTTTCTGTATATTTTTATCAATTTTTTCCCATTTTAGTAATAATAATTTCTTTTTATCTTCTTAATTTTAGCTTATTCTTCTTAAAATGCATTAAACAAATCTAAAACCACAAAAAAATCCCCATGTTTCCATATTTTTAAAAAAAAAGTATTTGGATATCTTAACATCATAATCTATAGGGTAACTGTTACAATTTGTGTGTGTGTGTGAAATATATATTAAAACCGTCTTTTCTTAGAGTATTCGATAACTACCATTTCTCATAAAATTGCCCTTTCTGTATTTTTAGAATGGGGAACTTCTGTAGATTAGCGGAAGTATATTTAAAAAATATAGCATTGCAAACAGTTTTTATTGCCAAATATTTGAGACAGTCACGTGACATTTTTTTTAAAACTCCACAAACCAGAAAACTTTAAGTAGAGTTTTACTTGATTCGAAATTCAGGTGAATTTCGTGATTACAGAAAATTACCCCCCCCCCCAAAAAGACCTTGGAAATGAGAAAATTATTTTTTAAAGTTAATTAACCATGTTAGTTAATCAAGTTATTCACATAATAATTTAGTTCTCCAAGAGCTTTAATAATGAATTATTTTTCTTCAGCACCGATGATACTGACGAATTTAAGAAGAATGCTCTCTCTCACTTTGTGTTATATTTTTGAAGTCAGTATAAGAGAGTGAATTGATGATGATCTTTTAAAAACTTTACTCTTTTATATGAATAAAATAAAGTAATTATTTCAAAGATAATTTTCAATATAAATTTTTATCCATCAAATTACTACTGCTATGGGCATCTGTTCCATCCAGCACTTGGAAATGTATACATGTTTGGTTTACTCACGGTTTTAGCAATCTGTGCTCGCAGCGAATGAGGTGCGTTATACAACAATAAAGTTCAATACCGAACAATAAAGTTCGGTGAATAGTCCTGTAACATTAACGCAGATGACATACTAACGAAAGTTATACCTTACTGCCCTTCGAAATATTCACCTCCCATAACTATGCACCACTGAGATCTGCTATACATGTCCTGGAAACTTTGCAAGAAGTCTTCTTTTAGGCTGGAGTTCAAAAGCCTCGTTACGTTTCGTTGGATGCTAAGAATATCGTCAATATTGATAACCCGTTTTTCTTATTCATAAATTCTGGGTGACAATTTGTCGCCCGGATTCACGGTTAATCTGCAGTTCATCTGCTATCATGTACACAGTTAGTTGACGATCTTTAGTGATTAATTTCCTCACTTTCTGAATGTTTTCGTCACTGAAGGAGGTCGCTAGTCTTCCGCTACGGGGTTGTCAGAAACACTTTCCCTGCTTTTCTTAAACGAGCGAACCACTCGTACACACATTTCATGGAAAGTGCTTGATCTTGATAAACACGTACCAGCATCGCATAAGTTTCTTTTGGTGTCTTGCCAAGCTTAAAACAAAACTTTAAATTGATCTCTTGTTCCTTTTCTCAGTTAACAACCAGCGTACTAAACAAACCCTTTGTCAAATAAGTCTTACACGGAACACGAATGAGTCTCAACTGAACAACGGTGGGAGCAGATGGTCAACACATGCCACTACGCATGTGCTGCGTTTTGTTTCGCCAGTGCTGCCAGATCGACTGTTCTGACTTCATTCACTGAACTTTATTGTCAAAGGTTGTACATTCCTCAAACATGAATTTTATAAAGGCAACCAGAAACTAGCACTGGCATTAGTATACGTCTATATATCATAAAGAAAAGTAATATCAAGTGTGTTGTGATTGTAAAAAATGCAAATTAATATGTTTGTAAAACGTGAGTGAAGTATATTAAAAAATGTTGAATAGGGTAAACATTTTCAAAACAAAGTGGAAAAAACAGAAAAGGTACATAGATGTGAAAAACTTTAAAGGTCAATTTCGAAAAGTAAAGTTTATCTTTTCATTTAAATACTCTTAAGTCTAATTTCATATAAAAAATTATATTCCTATGTATGATATTTTTTTTAAAAAAATCGGTTGATATGTTTACAGACTCCACGAAAAATTTGTTGCCTGCATAACTGGACATTGTTGATAATATTTTTTTGTCTAGTATTAATATCTAATCAATATAAACAATTTAAATCAGGGAAATTATTTTTAAATAAGTGAATGAAAAAATATGTATCCAAATTACATTTAATATCTTCTATCATTTCATTAAAATTTGAGTTTCTATAAAACTTTTTGTGATATAAGTTTAAATGTCTTAACATATTTTGAAAAATACTTTCAAATAAATAATTAACAGCATGATTTTATTTGCTTGGACAGTTGTACAATTTATTGAGTCTTGCGATATCACCAGGAGACATGCCAGGCTTATTGTAAGCCTCATCCAAAAATCGCCCATCTTTAGCCGTCATGCTTTTCACGGACCAAGATTTGGCAAAGGACTTTTCACCATACAGCATGATGGAGTCATAGTCAAAACTGCTTAGAAGTCTATTCTGATCAGGACGAAGTTTCTTGAATGCGTAATACCATTCTGAAATAAAAAGTAAGAGTTGATTTTTTTCTATAAAATGTAAGAATAATTATTATTGCAAGTTGGTCAATTTTGCTGTTGTTGTCGTGTCCTTCCCGAAGAGAGGGAATGAAAGTTGCCAGAGCCTGAGACAGGTCGGACTTCTACACGATAGATGGCGACACCACCTCCACAATTTAGGCAGGGAACTGGAGGGGAGGAAATATTCTCCAGCCCCCTATACCCGTGGTTTCTGCTGCAACCGCCCACAAGACTTTCGGACCCATTGATTTAACAAGCGCGTACTACGTGTGTACTCGGAGGATATTTGGTGGAATCGGGCATCGAACCCAGGCCTTCCGGTATGGAGTCCGATGCTCTAACCACAAGGCTACCCACGGCCCCTTGGTGAATTTTAACCCATTATAAATTGTCAGTCTTTAGAAGTGTTTAAGATTTATTAAGACGGAAGTTCTTTTGTCACGAATCTGTGAATGATTTTTAGAACAAGACTTTTTCCTTCATGAGTACTTTGTAGAAGACCTCTTTATGCATCGAAAGAGGTCCAGTAAAAGTATTTAACCCCAGTGCCGGTTTATCCACTGGACGCCCGACGTCCAGGGGAACTGAATAAGCTGGACTTGAACAGATTTTCTGGTTATAAATTTCGATCCGTCAGTGCCAAGGGGACCTGTAGGTATTCTACAACCAGGGCCCACAAAATGAGCTTAAATCGGCACTGTTTAATCCCTTTCGTACCAGATTACACTCTCTAGAGCATGCGTGAATCCCAGATTTCTGGTGATATTTTTCTTGATGTTACGACGCCCATCTGTTTGACGTTAATTAAGGCGCACGTTCGTTCGTATTTCCATTCGCTTTCTTAAGTTTGTTGCTTATTTTTACTTCTTCTCGCCAATATGACATCGTCGTTGGATATGATCGAAAGTAATATTAAATAGGAATATTTGCCGGAAACCGATGAATATGACAGCGGCTCTGATACGGATTTCTCTATTTGTCATGAAAAATGAAGAAATGGAACAAAAATGACAATACACTTTTATGTAACGCATGTGGAAAAGCTTTTTGTTCCAATGAATATTTCCAGCAATTTCTCAAAGATTTGTAATTTTAATTTTAATTTTCTATTTTTTTTCAAATTTGTGTAACTTTGTGATGGATTTATACACATCCTTCCACTCACCCTCTTGGGAACGCATAAATGCAACGGACGAAAACCAAAGTAGTTTCTCAAAAACATCTTTCATAGAAGAAAACGTTCGACGAATGGATGCTATTATCAGGTGCAGTAAAAAAGTTGAGTGAGTGAGAGAGAATTTACTAACTTCTCACAAAAAACCGCCATGAAGGCTTTTGGCGACGGACCTCGTAATTTTGAACCATGCTCAATTGACAAGGACGACACCTGAAATGGCACTCCACCCTAATAGCTTCCAAACTAAACCATCGTGAGGACTTAGAGCCATAACAGATTTAACTTGTATCATAATCTCTACATGGTGGGTATTCGGTGGCATCAGGACTCGACAATGCCGGTCAGGAGTCCGTAACCACCAGGCTACCGCGACCCCTCTTGATATATGGAAATCAAATTGTTACGTAAATGTACGTACGTTGTTCAATGTTCTCCCAGTTAATGGTGAGGTAATCATCTCTGTCTGATCTATTGTGTTCGTGTTCGAAACCCAAAGCATGAAGAAATTCATGGACAACAGTTCCGAAGTAATGACATCCGTTGCCCAGAGACAGCTTCTGTTCGCCGTTGCCCAGCATACCCCAGAAGGACCAGCATCTGAAAATAATAGAACATACATTTACTATATAACACAAATATTATGCTTCAAGACCGTTTTCTAATTTATGCATTAAAAAGTTTGATTTCTGTAATAAGAGTAGCTTGTATATCTAAGGTAATTCGGGGGAAGATGCCAGTTTGTTAATACTACTTTTATGCGTCGATAGATAATAATACTGGACCACTTGTGTGAAGAGTCTGGTCCGACATTAAGCGTGGCTTGTGAATTTGTCTAAATCAATCGTCTTTAATCGGTGTTATTTTTGGATCTCGTAAGCATTTAAAGTGGTAAGTACAACTTTTATAATATTCCGTTCCTTATATTTAGAGTTCATAAACGTACTTCTTATTTTAAATAAGATATTAGCAATATAAGTGAGTTACGCATTATGTAAGACGTACGATGTATGTAGAGATGGCCATAACACTGTAGCAAATAAGGAAATAAGCGTGTGTAGCATTTTCCCTCTATTCTTGGGGGAAGACGCCACATGATTCAGAAATAAATGAACTTAAAAAACTTTTTTTTACAATTTTGTATCTTGTATACTATTGTATAAAATATAAATGCAATTAATAATTATTATTATAGTTAATAATACTTAAATGCAATTAATGATTAGTGGTCTATCACCATCGGTTGCGTCCACCAGTACAGAACACGGGAGCACAGCCCTATTCCTCAGGTCAGAAAACGCAAATCAACCGAGCGTAAAAAAATTAACATCAGAAGTCTTAACTGAATCAGAGAGGAGAGCAACTATGTGGGAAAAGGCCCGAAGAAAGCTAGAAAAAGCGCGAGTAAGGTCAAAACAAATAACTAGAAACCTTCGAAGAGACTTGTCAATTTGTCATCCTCAAGCGAAGAAGTTCCTCTAGATACTAGTGGTGACAGTTTTGGTGAAAATAATAATGACGAGATTTTTGTGCTGTGTAATAAAGGGTACTTTTATGCTAAAAAAGGTCCCAAGTGAGAATGGATTCAGTGCATAGAATGCAACAAATGGTGCACTAAGATTACAATGATAATCATTTGTACTGAGAGAAATGTTATGCAGGCTATCATTCGAACCTGTGCTGTTATTATTTTAAGCAAGCTAATTATGAAATAATTTAATTTTTTTGTTTTTCTATAGTTACTTTTATTTCGTATTTAATTTTGTAATGTTTGCTTTATTTTTTTATTTCCGCTTACTCCATGACTGGTGGCATCTTCCCCCATTTATGGGGGAACATGCCACAATTAAATGAATTTCTTTAACATTAAATTTCTTATTTATTTTCATACTAAGAAGAGAATTAACTTGTATACATAACCAATTAAATATTGAAAAAAAGTGTATTTTTTTCATGAACTTGTACTTTCAATTTTCAATGTACTAATCGAAAAATCCTTAAATGTGGCAACTTCCCGGATTTACCTTATATATATAAAGGAGAAAAGCGACTCACTCATCACAATATCTCCGGAACTATGAAACCTATAGACTTGAAATTTGATAGGCATGTTCCTTTCGTAGAGTGAAGATCTGCTAAGAAAGGATTTTTTTTGTTGCGAAAATCGACTCCCAATGGGCATTGCGGTGGCTTAAGGGGTGTAACAGATAAATATTCTCATTTCTGAGCTATTAGACCTACTGACGTGAAATTTGGTAAATATGTTCCTTTCATGGAGTAGAAATTCGCTACAAAAGACGTTTTGAAAAAAATCTAAAACAAAGGGTCTTTGCAGAGGCTTAAAAGGGTGTTATAGATAGTTATTTCCGTTTTTAAACTATTAGATGTATAGACTTGAAATTTAATGAACAGATACCTTTTATGAAGATAAAGGTCAGCTACAAAATAGGTTTTGTGAAAATCGATCTCCAAGGGCCATTGTGGCTACTTAAGGGGCATTATAGATAACACTGGGCAACAAAAAAGAAACATTTTTTTTTTGTCTCGAAAAGAAAAATATGTGATTCTGATAGCATTTCTTCTCCTAAATTCAAATATGATATCGATTTTTCTTCATCACGCAAGGTTTTCGAGAGACAGGCATTAAAATTTGAAACACTTTAATATTTTCTACATTCTTAAGTACACAATATTCGAACGTTCGGACTCACTTAGAAATTAAGAAATCACGATTTTCTTTTATATATCCCCTGTGGAGTATCCCTCTTGATGGTCCAACAATAATCGGCCAGCATATTAGCATGCCATTTGCCTTGTTATCTCTTTTCTATCGCTGAAATCTCCTGATGAAAGCGTTCCCGGGCTCATCGCTCACTACACTAAGATTTTCGGGAAGAAATCTAAGTGCGAGTGCAGGAAGCGTATTTTTAAGGACATATTACAGCCCAAATTTTTATAAGATGTTATAAGATCATGAACAATATCACGGTAATTTTCCGCCTTTAGATTTCCCAAGAAACTGTGAGTTACATTCTTGAATGCTTGCCAAGCTGCTTTCTCCAGTGGATTTAATAGTTCCTCAAACTTCTCATCATGCATTAATGATCGTATTTGTTGACCCACAAATATCTCTCTTTAATTTTTGCTTCACTAATTTTAGGAAACTTCTGTTTTAAGTGCATGAAACCAGGAGTATTGCCCATGGCTTTCACGAAGTTCTTCATTAATCTAGTATGATATGTAACGGAGGTAGCCAAACATTTTTAGGATTACACAATGCGTCATGTTTCACATTTTTCTGTCCAGGAATGAATGATTCCGTTATGCCATTCTTTTCTGATGTTTTTTTAGGATTCTTTATTCTTTTCTGATGTAATGGTTTTACTGTCCCTACTATCCCAAAGACACAAAAACAACAGTACTTTGTGTAACCAAGCTGCAGACCAAGAATAAGTGCAATTATCTTCAAATCACCACAAATATTCCATTCGTACACTGCATATTGGTATATAAATTGAAAGTTTTCATATGTTTCTTTCATACTAGCAGAGTGAGCCACAGGTATTGATGGGAATTTATTTGCATTATGCAGAAGCACTGCTTTTAAACTTGCTTTGGAGGAATCAATTAACAAGCGCCATTCTATAGGGTTATGTTCAATATCAAATGTCTCCACAAGAGAAGAAATGTCATTACAAACCACTAAGCCATTTTCTTCAGAAAAACAGTCTTTACATTGATAATGTATTCTTTGTATTCTTTTGAAGAAGATTCCATCCTTTTAGCCGGGAACCAAACATTTCAGACTGTTTTTTGGATAACTTTAAATTCGTATGGAGATCGTTAAGATCTTCTTGAGTCAATAAATGAGGCTCAGATGAACAGCTTGGTTCAAAAGTTGTATCACCACAAACTGTTTCTTCTTCTTCCTTACTTCTATCGGAATCTGAGCTTCCTTCATCTAATGTCACATGTTCTGGAGGCTTTGGTATGGGCAATCCTTGCTGTGTGGAACTGGTCTCATTGCAGATTGCAAGTCAGGGTACACCGCTGTATGTTTTGATTTTGACGTAATCCGTTTAAGGTTTGTTAAGCAGAAATAACAGTCAGAGGAATGATCTTTGGGTTCCCTCCAAATCATAGGGGAAGCAAATGGCATGTGGCGTGTGCCATTCTTCCATGCAGTGAGAAGCCTACTACACGATAAACAACAGATATGTGGGGCCCAGGTCCTTGTTTGGTCCCCACTTTACACCCAAAATAAAGTTCATAACACTTTTTTACTAACGGAGTAAGGTTTCGCCTTTGGGACATAAGCGTCACTTCACCACGTATATAACAAAAGTTGTTATGATGATTTAAAAAAGCTCTATGCATTTTGTAACTAACAATAAATTAAAAGAAACAAATCTGTAAATACGTAACATACAACAATCCAGACACAAAGCACTCATAATTACGTGTTTACTTGTTCACTACTATCTCACAACTGACATCGTTCTAATGAATGCATGCTAGTCTTGACCATGTCTGTGCTTGTCTGGTGTGTCTGGTGCCAAAGTGTCTGTACATGTCTGAACTTGCACAACAGTAGCAATGATACCATTTGAGTTAGCCCATGTGGTTCCATCGCATTTACAATGCTCTAGGAGTTTTTATTTTACAATGGACAAATGGTCGTTTTTTTAAAAAAATATTTAAGTGCATGAATTGAAATTAAAATTTAAAAAAAACTGTGGGTGATGGAGAAATTCCGAATACATATTTGAAAAAACGATAAAAAACTGCATTAAGTACAACTATTGGTGCTTATGAGACAAAAATCATGTTGACCAGTGTAATTATTTCCATTTTAAAACTATTAGACATACAGATTTTAAAATTGGTAGGCTGATTCTTTTAAAGAAGTAGAGATAGGCTACAAAACGGATTTTG
This sequence comes from Trichonephila clavata, assembly GCA_019973975.1. Taxonomy (NCBI): domain Eukaryota; kingdom Metazoa; phylum Arthropoda; class Arachnida; order Araneae; family Nephilidae; genus Trichonephila; species Trichonephila clavata. The sequence goes on from BMAO01001929.1 coordinate 12,771, forward strand.
TGAAAGTTGACCCCCAAAAATCGTTGCGGGGCTTAAGAGGCGTAATATATATGTATATAAGGGGCATTATTTATATATATACATAAGAGAAAAGCGACTCACTCACTCATCACAATATCTCCGGAACTATTAGACCTACAGACTTGAAATTTTGGTATATATGTACCTTTTATAGAGTAGAAATCCGCTATATAAGTTTTTTTTGAAATTAGATCACAAAGGAGCATTGTGGGGACTTAAGGGGCGTTACAGATAATTATCTTCGTTTTTAAACTATTAGACATACAGACTTGAAATTTGGTAGGCGGATTGATTTCATGATCTGCTACAAAATAGGTTTTGTGAAAATTGACCTCCAAGGGGCGTTGTTGGATTAAAGGACGTAATTTTCCATATTTTATTTATTAGACCTACAGGCTTGAAATTTGCTAGGGAGATTCCTTTCATGAAGAATAGATCTGCTGAAAGCTGGTTACAACCGGTTTGCCTATAAGCTGTACGGGCACTGGTATTTTCTTCTTTCTCTCTTTAATCTGAACATAATTTTAATTCTTACAATGAGACTGTAAGATTCGCCGGACCAAAACAAAACTATATAGGTGGCGCTGCATCAGAATGGAGAAAAAAAGAAGGAAGAACCACAATGGCGGAGAAAGCGATGTCGGCTACACCCTGTAGCTTCAGATATAAAAATGGCGTGCAAATATTTTAATTTTAATAATAGTATATTTTTTATATTGGTTTTAATTGTGTGTGCCGTGTGGCTTCTAAAAACTTAATAAAATCTTTCGCCACTGAAGATGAATTGAGTACTTATATGCTGGTTGTGATGAATTCTTCGTTGATGAATTTATGTAAGAACCTACAGTGGGATCGACAAGAGAAAAAGTTGAATTGAGACCTTTAGTGTTAGTGTTTTCAACAGATGCAGTTTGTCCATGGCATCAGTGATTTTCTTTGTGGAGATGGTGGGAATTTTTCATTGAAGGCAGGAATTTAGATTCGTGAAAATATTCGATAAAGAACAGGGATTGGCAAGGCAATGTGCAATTTGTTGCTTGAAGAGAAATAAAAACGGAAAGATAATCCAAAACAGCCGATATTATCTCTGTCCTATTGCTATGTAAGTATTATCCCATCCTTTAAATTGAGTGTAAATATATATATATATATACATATATTATATATATATATATATATATATATATATATATATATGCACACACACAATCCTCAACCATTTGAAAAAAAAGTACGAACATGAAATATTTTTGCAAGCATGAGAACATTTCTTTTAAGGTATGTGAAACATTTCTTCATAGCAGGCAGAGATTGCTTGTAGAAAGCAAACATTTAGAGGTTTTCTGATCTCAATTATAAAACAAAAAATAGTCTGTAAAAATTTAAAAATTTAAAATTAAAATAAAATTCTTCCATTTCGCATTTTGTTAAGTATTATCCTTAGATATGTGCAACAAAAATAGGCTTTTTTTCGAACATTATGGGCAAAAAAAAAAATGATCGCTTAAGGGATCAATCAGTGCCCCAAAATATATCCCAAAGCCATATCTATTGCGATCATTTCTGATTGAAAAACAGAATACCCAGTATTTCTACGTTTAAGAGCAGCTTCTTTCTCACCATACCTCACATAAACTACACTACCAGTGTGTCCAAATTCATCCTTACTGCCATCTGTGTAACTCAGCATAGCCTCACTAGGTATAATGTTGATAAACTCTAGAGCAGCCTGTCTTAAGTATTCCAGATGCTGAATGAACTTTCCAGTGTAAGTCTTTAGCTCTGTATGAAAGAATATTTCAGGAAGTTTATCCAAAAGAGACGCTACAGATTTAAAAAAAATAGTTTCAACAAAGGCTGCATCCTCAATCTTTGATTTTTTTTTGCCAACTTCTCAAGAAATTTACTGTGCGATGTTGATCTGGCTTGCTGAAAAGTTTACTGTAACATTTTGTAAGATTAGGGATACTTCTCAGTGTCAAGGGCTGCAAATCAGCCTCGTGAAGAACTATATTAGTTGGAATATTGCGTCGACGTCCAGTATTATATTTATCTGTTAATTTTTTTTATTGAAGACAGATAAAATAATTCCCGTGCAAATTGTTTTAGCGAAAACTGTTTTTCTCTTACCCGTTTCCTTTGAACATCCTGACGTAGTTCGTCTCAGTCGTTTTTGGTACAAAACGAATACAGGAGTTTTCTTCAATGTGGCGAATAGATTTCATCAAAAGTTCCCAAATAGGATCTGGAAACCAATCAAAATGCATTTCTGAGAAGTTAATATATCTACACCAATTTTTAAAATGCAGTAAAAACAATATAGGGTGTTCGGGCCTAAAGTATCCAAAAGTTATGGCTTATTATTACGGAACTACCCATTGGAATGTAATAAACTGTTCATCCGAGGATTGGAAACCCCTCCGAGATTTTTTGGGTCTAGTCCGATTGACCGCACGTGGGCGCATTATTTGGCTATCTCGGATGATAAACTTGTTACACTGACTTCATTAGTAAAAGGTAAACGCTACAGCAAAAGGTGTTGTGCGTACTTTGGTTAACGGAATTTAAACCAGTCACGCGTGTACAGCGACGTGTTCAAACAGAATGGAATGTCGATCCTCCGACATCAAAATCTATCCACCAATGGGAAATAACTTCAAAGGAGATGAAAATTTTGGTATTTCAAACTGAGAAGACTCTGTTGATCGTGTGCGGGATTCATTTTGTAGAAATCCTGGTAAGTCTATTAGGCAAGCCAGTAATGACCTTCCATTCTGTTCGAACACATTGCTGTACACGCGTGACTGATTTAGATTCCGTTAAACAAAGTACGCACAACACCTTTTGCTGTGGCGTCCACATCTTTACTAATGAAGTCAGTGTAACAAGTTTATCGTCTGTGATTGCCGAGTAATGCACGCATGAGCTAAATTTAAAAGCTAAAAAATAACTTTAGTAATTTTTAAGTTTGTTTAAATGATATTTTTATATGGTAACTGTAATTTTGTATTTCTTATTTCTTGTAAAGTTCGCAAATTCAGTACATTACAACTATAATTATTCCATTCAATAATCAATCAATCTATAATCAATTGAGTATAATAATATATATATATATATATAATCTCCATCTATAATATATATAACATCTGTATATATAACTATTTATTTAATACTGTTAATAAGCTCTGTAATAATTAATCCATTTTAAAATGTTATTCATATGAATTAACAATGCATTTGAACGATTATTTAAAATATTGTTGTTGTTGTTGCTTATGTCACCTGATCGACAGTAACATCAGATCAAGGTCCACGAAATTCATCGCGGCTAAGGGCTAGAATTTTACGCCCGTCGTTAGCCTAAGCTTTGAGCCCTCCAAGAAGGTGACAGTGCGATTTTGCTCGGAACAACATGATAAATGGCGACACCATTCGGACCCACTGATTTAACGAGCACGTTCTCCGTTTATACTCGGTGGGGATTTGGTGGCATCGGGCATCGAACCCAGGCCTTCCGGTCTGGAGTCCAATGCTCTAACCACTAGGCTAAAATCATTTAGTACTAATTATGTTATTTATCTTAGAAAATACTTTGAAAATATGTAATTTTTTCTTAAATTAATATTTATTTGTTTTTTCCCCAGGAATCATATACTTACAAAGGGAAGGATCCACTTCATAAGGAATCACCCCATTTGGCCATCGCATTGAATCTCTAGGAACTGCATTCCTATCCTAAAAAATCAATTATAGAATATCGATAACTGAATTTATTATCTCAGAAATCAGAAGATTTCGTATATTGTCTATAATACTTAGGAGAAAAGCGACTCGCTCCCGAGATCTTCGAAACTATTAGACCCACAAACTTGAAATTTGGTAAGCATGTTTCTTTTCTTGAGTAGAAATCCGCTAAGATTGGGTTTTGCGAAAATTGACCCCAAGTTGATTAAGGGGTCGTTAAAGACAAAATTCCCGTTTTTGAATAATCACATCTAGACTTGAAATTTGGAAAGCGTGTTTCTTTCTCAGGGTAGAGATCCGCTAAGAGCAAGATTTGCAAAAATCGAATCCCAAAGGAGAGGAGGGGAAGTGGTTGAAGCGGTGTTATAATAAACCTGTTTTTGAACTTTTATAGACTTAGATTTGAAACTAGGAAAACATATTTTTTCTCTTGAGTACAAATCCGCTAAGAACAGATTTTTCTGAAATCGACTCCCAAGGGTGGATGGTTACGGGGCATTACAGATTTAAAAAATTCTCGTTTTTGAATTGTTAAACCTACATACTTGAAATTTAGTAATTATGTTTCCTTCATGTTTTTTATAGTAGAGATTCACTGAAAATAAGCTTTGCGAAATTGGACTCGGAAAGAGGGATTACGTGGGTTTAAAAGATTAACGTACTTACTTTTTAGAATTCAAGTCCTGTCCTTTTTAAATCAAGAGACAAAATTGCTAATTAGGTAAATGCTAGTATAGGTATATTGAATACTTAAGGCTTAATATCTACAGTGTCATCCACAACTGGACAATTTCATTAATTATATTTTTCACATCTCAAAGAAAGAGCAATTTTTAATAGAAACTCATTCATTAATTTAATTAAACATGTTTTAATTTTATATTGAGTATATCAAAATTCGAATTTCATTAAAATGAAAAGTACGCAAAAAATTTGCAAATTAATATCATTCAGAAATCTATGTAACAGAGATATTAAGTAGAATTAAATATTTTAAAATAAGTTTTTACAGAAAAAGTACTTTTGGAAGGCAATAATGTTCTTCGTGGTAAAAAAATTCAAATTTGTATTTAAAATTGTTAAATTTAAGTGTGTACTTTTAATAGTTTCTTTTATAAATGCATTCCAAATGTTTCATGCAGATTATAATTTTTAAAAATACTGAATTTCTTGATTATTTTACTCTCGTGTAAATAAATAATTTAAAATATATAAGCAAACTTTATACTATAGTAAATTACATTTCCTTTATATCATTTTCTCCTATTAATTTTTGACTAGTCTTTCTGGTTTATAAAGTACAATAAAGCATATACAAATTTATCACATAAAATTATAAGAAGAGAATGATATTTAATTAACTAGAAAAATAAAAAAAAATATTTTTAAATACATAAATTCTACATATTAATGAGGCAAGTTATTTTTAATATTTTCTTAAACTTAAACTTCAGGTTAATGTAATATCATTTAATTTAAGTTTGTTGATAAAATTATTGTATATTATATTGCTGATTTTAAAAGAAAATTATAAAAGCCTTTTATTATATCCGGAATTGGAAATAATATGAATTTTCATGAATTTCTTATAACGCTAGAAACTTCTCCAGAATATTAGAAAATTCTTTTAAAATGTATGTATTAGTATCTGATGGTTCCCCGAGAATGATTTCTGCAACACATTAGTAAAAACAAAGAAAATTGTTGATCATGACTTTATTATAAAAACAAACATTTATGGAAATTATAAGTAAGATTAAGCTGTTTTTATAAATGTTTCCATCCATTATATATAGCTTAAATTAACACTTATTTAGGAAATAATAAACTACGTGCTTTTACTAATTTCTGTAACTTATTCGTTTATTGCGTAAATAAAATGTTTCTTAAAATTTTCTTTGAATATTTTTTAACCATCTTATTTAAAAAATTTCATGCTTAAGATATTTAAAAAAGAGTTAAAATAAATTCTATAAAATATACCTAATATGGTAGGTACAATTTTTATTATTTCTTTTTTTGAAGGCTATCAATGAGTACTTCCAGAAAATTTTTGTTGTATCTGAATGAAATCAAATGAAGAAGCTTGAAGTTTCTAATTAAATCGGAACAATTTTAGTTTTCATGCATGTATAGATTTCACTTGACTTAAGACATTTTACTGGTAGGATCTTCTAATTTGTTGAAATCGTTGAAAGGAGGAGACATCTTGGTATTTTAACTGCCCATTTTATTTCCCATAAATAAAGATACATCAAGAAACAGAAAAAAAATCCACGCGTGACATTCGGGACATTACACAAAAGCGTTCTTTGTTCACTCCGGAGATCTCAGCTTTTATAGCTTCCTCAACCAGAAGCTTTCAGAATCATACGATTTCCATTAATAACTTCTGTGATTGATCAGAATATGTGGATCTTGGAACATTACATCTTGTATTAAAAAACGCGAACGTGGCAGTTTTTTGGAGATAAATTTGTGGTTAACAGTATATTTCCCGTCACACACAGGCGAGTTAACTAAATATTAATTATCAGATGAAATTTTGAATGGCTAATGATCATTATGCCTTAAATAAAATTCTTCGAGAGAAAATATAGGTGGAGTGTTGAATTATTACATATATATTTATGTAGTATATGGTAGTATTTCAATGCTTATATTCTTTAAAAAATGGCTAAAGTGTGTATATATATGTGCTTTAATAAAGCCGTAACAAATTTTACCTCGTTGGGATCTATTCCCATTATGTCCCCTTCGAAAAGTCCTTCATTTATCATAGGATTTCGGAATTCGGCTTCACATTTGAGTTAATTTAGGTCCACAGGTAGTTGCAGGAAGAAAATAAAGAAACAAATACATAGAATCAAGTCAAAATACACAAAAAAATTAAAGCAGATTTTATGCTATCATAAATCACTAAGTAATACTCATATGTAATTGCTTTGAAAAAGAAATCCGAAGTAATCATCTTGAAAAAAGATAAATGGTTTTTAAAAAACAAATAAAAAAAATTGCATTTAATGTCTCACTTTTAAATAAAAGGATCCAATGTTTTTATTGGTCAAAATTTATTTAGTTTTAAAATGCAATACCGAAATCTTATATTAAATGTTAAGGATTCTATTACACTGGTTAAACAATTTAAAAACTGCATATAAATGTATGATTTCAGAGTGGGGGAGAGAGAGTATATTAATCTACTATGTTAAATTTATCATTAATTAATTTTCCTTTTATAAAAAAAGTTAATTTAAGCACTTAAGCATGTATGAGGAGTTTTAACGTCTTTTTAATTTAAACATAATTTTATTTGATTTTTTAAAAAATTTCTTGTATGAATCATTTTTTTTATATATTCAATTTTTAAATTATCATTGATTCTTTTTTTGAAATAACGTTTTTCGATAAATAGTATAGTCTTTTAAAGTCTGTCTTTATGTAGTTTTGATTGATGTTTATTAAAATAGTGTAAGGGAACTTATTTTTTTTTAATCTATTGTAATAAATTCTCACAAATTCGGTTATTTGACTTTCGCGGTCTTTATTCAGAATTGAAGATAATATCTGCATTTTTTTTGTTATCGTATTATTTAAATATTGCTTGTTAAACATTATGAAAAACGTTCTCAAATCAAGATGGGGAAAAAATACATACTTTTAATGTTAAAAGGGAAAAAAATTAGTTGATATGAAATAACCAAACATATTAAATTGTACATTTTTTAAAAGATATTTAATTTTAGATTTAAAACATTTAAATGCTTACATTATTCAATAGTTTCTGCATTTTAAAAAGAAGCATACAAATAATTTCCTGTTATATATTAAAATTTCAAAATCATTTTTAAAATAACACAGATAAACTATCAGATATAATTTAAGATTTTAAAGTATTGAACCCCAAAAATATCAAAACCAAATAAAAAAAATTTCCCTAGTCAGCTCTCAAAAATTCATAAGAATTTAAGTCATTGTGTCTCGAAAACTTCCAACAAAAAAAAAATTCCAATAAAAAATTATGCTGTAATATTTTTTTTTATTTAAACTATTTTATAAATTAAAAATGTTTTTAATATGAAAAACTATTCATAGTATATAATTGAGATAGTATTTATTTTAGTTGAGAAATGTTACTTTACTAACAAAGTTTAGATACAAATAGCTTTAACAATTATCACACAAAATAAATTTATATAAAATAAACTGGACACTTTAAAAAATCATTTTGATATAAATCATGGATGATTTTAAAAAATGCAATTTCATGCACAAATAAAAAAAACAGAATAAACTGTAAGATATTTCCTTAAAATGTTATCGCTAAAGTGTGTGCGTGTGTGTAATTCAGTTATTTCATAGAATAACTAGGTATTTCATGAGTTCAGTTGAAGCATATAATAGACGAAAAATTTCGTTCCTTACCTAGTTATTCTATGAAATAACTAATGATAGACCATTAAAAAGTGAAAAGTAAACAAGTTTCAAAGTTATTTTATAAATTAATTGATCACAAATAGCTAAAATCTATCGGAAAATACATTTTATCCCTAATGCGAATGGTTAATTGATAAATAGTAAGGAAAAGCAGATGATATAATTTATTATTGCTCATATTGCTAATATTAGTTAAGCAGAAAGGATAAAAAAGAATTTGTTGCCGGATAAATAGTAATACATTTAAATATTATCAAAAAAAAAAAAAAAAACACGCTGGGAAGAAAAACCGTGCTTCATAAAAACAATGAGTAAACTTTTTTCAACAAAATTGTAAGAGAATATTAACTTAAATTTTATGAAATGCCTTTTTATTTTGCTTTTCATTATTTATAAGAGCAAGGATTGCTGTGATGACACTTTGAATTGCGGTTCAAAATGGACTAAAAGCAACTAGAACCAGTTCAAAGAACTTTCAAGTGCCGTATTTCATTCTTTAACAATCAAATAATCGTTATTCTATAGAATACCTAGTTAAATCCCTGAATTCAATAATTTTATACACTTTAACTGACTTCTCTAGTTATTTTATGAAGTACCTAGTTATTCTATGAATTAACGGAGATTTCACACCTTGACGATAACATATATATGCTTTAAAAGTCTTATAAATTCTTCAGAAAATTAAACAATGCACAAAAACTAAAAATACGTTAAATGGACTTAAAAATGCTTTTATAGCTAACCATTTCTTTCATTTGAGAATCATTTTTAAATTTTTCATAAATTAGCAGTACTTACATTAGATTGCACAATAGAATGCACATAATAATTATCACATGTTAGAATATGCAATATATAATAAGATTTGTATTTTGTTTCCGTAACACGGTATAAATTTATGAATATAATTATTTTTGGAATTATTAGAATTATTTTCTTAAATATTTAGGTCTTGCTTGTCTGAACAATAAAATAAGCCTACCTGGCTTACTGTAAGCCATAGCCGCCAACAATAGAACAAGGATTACTTTCATGTTGCTGACTGTCGAAGCAGGGGAATGCTTGGTTGGTAAGTAACCTTTTCTTTTATATACTGTATCTTTTCTTTTTATCAAGCCTGATATTCATGGGAATAAATCAGTTCTTTGTACACACCTGCTACTTTTTGATAAAGATACAAAACACATTCGTATGTAAAAGATAATGGAAAAAATAGTTAATAACAATCAAGTCTAAAAAAATTCATTGTATATGCGCATTAATATTTTTATTACACAATTCTTAAGCTGATAGCGGTTATAAAATTTAACATGAGAATCAGGTGTTTTTTTTCATTTAAATTCTATAATAGCCTAATTCTTATGCCTTCTTTTCAAGCACTGTCCATTTTAAGCAGTAAAAAGATATTTAATATTATCCGTTACAAGATCAATAATGTTTATTTCATCATGAGAAAAATGCAGCTCTCACCAGGTTCAGATATATCCTTTATGTTTAAAAAAAAAAAAGAATTCGGCGAAGTTTTTAAATTTAGTATTTTTGGAATGAAAATACTAGATTTTTGTGCAGAAATAATCAGATGTAACAAGACTTTAAAAAATCAAATTATGAGCAGCGACACCTGGCGAGCGTTCACCAAAATAGGAAAAGTGACACCTAGCGAACGTTCCTAAAAACAGACAGTCGAGCTGTAGCTATTGAATCATCAACATCGGAATCAACCTTTCCCTGTTAAATAACTTTTGTTGTATTTTCCGTAAATATCTTAAATGTTTTCTTCAATGTACATCTAAATTTTTATTTTTTCAATTTTTAGCAGCAGCACTGAAAATCGCTGGAATGAAAACACTTCACACAAACGCACAAAGAATAACAACAAATAAGGATCAATAAAACAAAGAATCAAAAAACAGAAGCATAAATACTATCAGAAAACAGTCAAATTGCAGAACTTGTAACTGCTTTCGGGACTTTCAGGATCTATCATAGATGTTATCAGGGACACAGCAGGGTAAATCTCCAGGTGCTCCGCATTCTATCGTTAGGGAATTCTCCCTGCACAAAATATAGTTTCAAGAGGGAAGGACAGAACTCTGTACCTTCTGATATGTAAGCACGTAACATACCACTAGACAAAAGTAATCACCCGTGTCCGAAGGATGCTACTGGCTTATTTAGATACCGCTACAGTACTGCTCCATCTGTGAGTCGGTGAATAGATGAACGAACGATATATTTGATGTTATGACGAGCGTGTAAGTTGTTACTATTGCCTCAAGTGAGTCTGACGCTTTTTGCTGCGTCAAGTGAGTCTGAAGACTTTGCTTGCTTTGTCGAGTGGGTCACTTTGCTTGCTTCGTCAAGTGTGTCTGTCGGCTTTAGTTGCTCTTGCGGTGGGTAGAAGGCGCCACGACAGCTGCGCGAAGGTTGCGTTTTTTCTGAGTTCAGAGTCAAGGTCACCATTGAGGAGGATAGAACTCGGTACCTTCTTATCTGTAAGCACGTAACATACCCCTAGACAAAAGGGATCACTCCTTTCCGGAGGATGTTACTGGCTCATTAAGAAACTACCACAGACCTTTAGTCTATGTAGGTGACCAGCAAGACAATCGTGTCCGGTTTTCAACCCGAAGACAGCAACCGGATGCCGTCTCGGGTGATCTGGGATCTCATTCAGCATCTACCTCCAAGACTTATCACAAATTTGTTCATTTAAATAAGTTTCTTATATCTTTTTCACGTTATTTTTAATTACTCTGCTTAATAGAAGAGTTCAAAATTCTTTTCTGAAAGCATTGCAAAACACTAGGCGCCCTTTTTCGCTAGAAAATTAGTTCTCTTATTTCCGTAGATATCACAGTGGGAGGGAACCCATTGTAAAACAGTATTCTTTTATAAGGTCAAAAACAAGCCAAAAGTCTCTTTACAGTTTTTAATTCTAAGAGAGTCTAAAAAATAGAGAGATGTCACAGCTTGTGTTCTAGAAATGGAGTCAAAACAGGTAATGGCATTCTCAAAAGCCTCCTTTCTTGACAAGAATTGTTGAGTAGTCATTCTAATACCTTTTACTTCACTATCAAAGGGAGTTGTGCTTGGACCTACACTCAAGAGCCAAAACATTATGACCACCCCTACATTTTGCAATGAACTCGCCTGGATGACGTGGAAGGCACGTGATCAGATGGAAGTGGTATTAAACTGCTGCTGGAGAGTCTGAAGAATCATTCTTTCACACTTAGTTCTGTGTGTGATGGGATGCCACTTACTTCTGTGTGTGTCTCCGGCCATCTACCAAGGACTTGTGGCATCCATGCCAAGGCAGGTTGAAGCTGTGTTGCGCACCAAAGGTGGGTCAACTCGTTATTGACAGGTAGTCATAATGTTTTGGCTCTTGAGTGTATGTTCAAATACTTTAAATGTTTTTCTTTGTACATATTGATGTATCCTATTAAAGTATTTTAAAGATTTTGGGGATATGACTGCTTCTTGCAAAACTTGATTTAGGGGTAAAGAGTTTCCATTCAAAATTGAAAGGATTGTTACCAATAATTCGCTATTGAAATCGATAAAACAGACTTTGTCAAATTATCGGCCAATAGATCTTTAAAACTCGAATTTTTGAAGTTTTTTAAGACGAAACTAAAAAAATTTATGCAATGTGTTGATGTGAAATGGTGTTTTCATTCGAGATTTCTGTCGATAAAATAAAAAAAACAGATGAGTTTTGTAAAACGTTGAAGAAGCTTTATGTATGCCCTACAATATCAAAGATTCATAAAAGATTTAATGCTTTACGAAAAAGTTTAAAAAGTAAACATTTTTTTTTTTTTAAAAAACCTTTTCTCCAAATAAATTTCATATAGTATAATAATCAGTAATTTTTTTAAAATTCGAATTCCTAGTTTATATATTTATTTTATTCCAAGTTACAAAAATATTTGCTCGAATGGGACAAGTTGTAAGATTTCGAAAAACTTTTTTTCTCATACTTTTTCTAAAATTAAAAAAAAAGACACTTTTTTGTCCGTATGTAATATACTAATTTAAAAGTATAAAAACATCTCAACTTTTTAAAATACAAGTAAAATAATTTTAGTTAGATGGCTTCTACACAGAAATTCTGCGAGTAATGACTTTTCTTATAAACAATAAACAAAAATAATATTCTCACTCTGCTAATTACAACAAAGTTTTAATCAACTATTACTTGTAATTTTTTCAGTTTAAATACAGTGTTTGTAATCAAACTAAAAATTTACGTGCATTAGGTAAAAAAAGTTATTCAGCAAAATGTCAAGAGAGTGGTTTGAGATGATGGAAATTTTATGTTGAACAAAAAAGTTAGTTCTTAAAACTACCACTAGATGGCTCTATGCCTAATAAAATACCGGGATAAGCAAATATTGTAACCATAGAAGCAGCATGGATATAGTAGATTTGCATAGAATGAGACTCGTGCTAAAAAGCTGCAGTAAACCGAAGTCACATACTAGATTCCATGCTGTAACGTTTGAGACAAATAAAAGTAGTGTGATTGGTTAATTTAAATGTTAAGTTTAATTATGTCACAGCTATTATTTACAAATTTACATTGAAGTTATTAACTTAGTAATTAGATTATTAGAGCCCAATTTCTGTAGTTTTGTGAGGGAGGCGATTTTGCCGTCCGTCTTCGACGAAGTTTTCAGACCATCTCCTCTCTCTAGGATTCGGGGGTAACAGCGGTTGACGTCTTTAGCTTCGAGTTATATCCGGTTCGTGGGTGGAGAGGGGTTTCTCTTGGTGTCAAAGGTTGCAGGGGCAATGTCCAAGATAAGCCGCGCAATATTTTCAAGGGTGCAGGTGTCAATACATGTGTGGTGACCATATTCATAGCTGTGTGGCGAAAATCGTTACAATACTAAGAAAAGTTACGTTGATACTCAGTGCGTGCTTTGCTAGTGAAACTGTTTTACGGAAACGGTGATTTCTTTACGGAAGCTTTAAGAAAATTTCGGTCTTTGAAGTGGTTACGAAAGGCCCACTCACCAACCAAGGCAGGTCCACTTTTCCGCTTTACCTAGGGCGCAAAAGATTTGGGGGTGCAAAAAGTTTGAGGGTATAAAAAGAGAAAAACTAAAATTAAAGGGAAGGTACTGCCACCTAGCGAATCACGAAAGAAACATTTCTGCCCTTAAATAAGGTAAAGACTGAAATGAGATCTACTATGGAAAAAGAAAAGCTTAATAGTTTCATGTTGCTATGCATTCAAAATGATATTACAATGAAAATTGATAACAATAATATCATTAATGACTTTGAAATGATCAAAGCTTGAAGAAGACATTTGTTGTGCATGTACAATGGCAGTGACTCAGCAAAGAATAAAGATGTATAAAAGTTTAAGATATTAATGCAATAAGAGATGAAAAAGATGATAATTAACAAGTTGAAAACAGTTCATACAATAATGAGTACTCTATACTGTAATTGCAAACGATTTCATTAATTTACTATATTAATTTACAAAAGAGTGGGTGGGTGGTTCAGGATGCCTACAAGGTAAGAAATGAAAATAAAGAAAGAATAATGGCCCCTATCCTTTCCTTACGGCTGACAGTTGACAGCCCAGAACACAGCGAGTCCATAGGTGGTGGGTGATGGAAAGACTCTCCAAAGAGCAGAAACAAAGATAGTGAAGGGAATAAGAGATCTTAGAAAAAATCCCTTCCGAACTGAAACTGGCAAGGTAAGAGCTGTATGAGGGAAGGATGCTCTGGAAAGGGGGGGGGGTAACAATTTGAAGGGCCTACGGTGTCTGGAAGGTTAAAAATGGCCTTGAATCAAGGTCACTGGTCCAAAACGTGATTATGAAATTTGAAGCGAGGGGAATGATTACTGTCCGTTCATCCATTTTGTTTGTTGTTGAATGAAAATCTTTGCATGTTGCAGAGCAAGTAGTGTATGTTATCATGACATAAGTGGAGGAAGACAACATGCCACGTATCAGGAGCAGCTCTAAATTTTAGCATATTGCAGAAATTGTTGACCAACACGTGTCACTGCTCACAAGATTCTTCTAAAGGAGTTGTGTAGCTATGCCTATACACCAAGCAGCAGTGCCAATTTAAGCTAGTTTCGGGCCCTGGGCACAGAAGGTCTACAAGCCTCCGTAGCACTGGCGGATCGAAATTTATGACCAGAAAATCTGGTTAAGTCCTGCTTATTCGGGTTTTTTCGGGCCCCTGGGCGCAAGCACTCACTAGATACTGCCATGCAATTAGGGTTTGCAATACCGGCATACCGAATACCGTTATTTTGAGACATTTGTCAATTTTGTAATACCGGTATTCACAAGCTTAAATACCGTTTTTTTGGAATTTACTAGATATTTTTTGAAATTTTCTCCACTATATGTTCAGGCATCGCCAGCCTAGCATAATAGTATACGGTTTTGTTTTTATGTCTCCCTAACAGGCGAAATTAATTACACTGTGAATATAAAGTTGCATCGTACAATCAATAAAAGTGATAAAATATGTGAATTATCCAAGGAGGAGGACCAATACTATTCTATTAGAGCTCAGAGCCATATTGCACATGTGTAGGATTCGTAGTCTGCCATTCGTATCTGCGAAAACAAGGTTGTAGTTGTGAAGAAAGTGGGTAATATTTCGATATTTTTTAAACTGGGGAGTTTGTTATTCACATTGTATTTGCGTATCTTACTTGTAATTACATATCATTATAATTTTATAAATGAAAATGAAAAAGAAGGAAAGAGACTATCTAATTTAAATTTGATCAAGTTGTGATGGATCTATACGGTCTTCAACTAACCTTCTCTATTTTCTGTAAAATAATTTATTTATTTCAACCAATCTTCACCGAAAGCCAAGCGTGATTTATGCAAATAAGATATATTATATAAGTTCGGGTTTCGCGAGTTAAAAAGTAGTTAAGTAAAGTGAAGAGATAGAAGAGTGAAGTTAAGTGAATTAAAGATCAAGAAGTCAGCACGCGGTTGTTGACATTCGTAGATAGCGGTTACGTGTGGAGCTACGCGAGGAGAAGCTGATTGAAGATTGTAAAAATCCTTGTTAAAGAGTGTGGAACCTTCACCCATTCCCCAGCCAGTAAAAAGACAGAAATCATCAAGAAGGAACAGCCGATGTAAAAGATAAGGTCAGTGATTTAATTTAAGATATTGCGAATATTCGTACGTGGCGTTGCTGTAATTGTGCGTGTTTAAGTTTTCCTAGATTCAGTTGCTATTCTGTTATTACGCTAGTAGTAATTCCCCTTTTCGTACTCCACTCTAATTTGTTTCTCTTAAATTTGAATTGTGTGTTTCTAACTATTGGTGTTAATTAGGATCAATAAATCTAGTTGATTTGCAATTATGTCTTTTGATCATTTAAGTCCGCCTACACATCCAGTAGTATTTGCAAATAGACAGGGAGACAGTAGTGTAAGGGGTGGCTTTCAGCCACGCGACAAAGTTTATTGTAAA